>JAPYZM010005757.1:0-11327 GCA_030522845.1 Psyttalia concolor | reverse complement strand
CGACCCGGTTAGTCGATTGTCATTCGATCGTTGGTCGATTGTGATATCGAGTCTGGGTAGCTTAAACGACCTACAATCGAGTTCCCTGAAAGTCGATTGCGAGTCGATTCAAGCTGGAAATCTGTTGGAATCGAGTATAAGTCTATTAAAAACAGATTTTAAGGAAATTGTTTCAATCGAAATGAAATTCCCATTGAGACTCGATTGCAATAGATGTCCAGTTTGAATCGACTTGCAATCGACTTTCAGGAAGCTTGATTGTAGGTCGTTTAAGCTACCTACACTCGACATCGCAATCGACCACCGATCGAATGGCAATCGACTAAGCGGGTCACTCGATTCTTACAATCGACAGTCAGTCGAATTTGAATCCACGGGTCCGTTAGGGTATCCCTAGAGGTAAGAAACAAAGGCGGATCAAGACTTCTTAACAAACAACGTAGTTAATATTTTTATTGAAACAATTTATACACAGGATCGGTAATATTTCCTCTCGTGATGAACATTTACTTACCACAAGTAAACTCATACATCTGCATATTTTCTTTTACCAAGTAAATGTTTTTGGCATGAAGAATTTTCTTTCTCTGCTACGTAAAATTAGACAAAATGTGCTCAAAAGCTCGACGAGTCCTTGATATCACGAACTGCTAGAAACAAACTGAAGAGTGTGTACAGAGATTCAAGGCGAGTTGCCGGCTTCACTGGAATGTCCAGGAGATTGCAAACGATATCAACGAGATGTGGTAGATCGCAGTCAAAATTCGTCAAGTCCAGTTGGACGTCATTGAGTTTATTCTCGACCTCAGGAGGCCACTGCTGCATGAGACTATCAATGTCTGGCATGGGCTCGGTCAGCCTCACGGCCGGTGGATGTTTGCTTCTGTGCAGGATATTCAAGTCTTCTATCCACTTCTCGATGGATTTTGGATTTTTCTCTGCCTCTTCTACTCGCTTTATCACTGCCTGCTGTCGGTGATCAGCACTCTTTCGCTGACTCCGCAGTTGCAAGTGCAAAACCGCAGGCTCGGATTGGTTAGCACACGGCTCGTCCAATACGATCAATCCGACCTTGTTGTCAACGCCGTCAGGTCTGGAGACTTTTATGAAGGCGTCGATGTCACCGACTGCGGGAATAAAATCGGATATGTACGGCGCAAGTTTATAGCTGAGCTCTATTTTTTGTGGCGTGTATCTGGAATTTTTTCATTATTACTCGTTATTAATTATTATCATCTGGAAATTCGAGGCATTCTTCAATCTCAAACTGGATTGATTTTCCTGGCCCTGATTTTCTCACTGAATTACTGCAAAAGATTAACTCAATGCGACCAAAATGGAATGGAAAAAATTTCGATTGAATTTCTAGTCAAACTTCAGAGAACTTTCATTTGAATTAATTTACAAACTCTATTTATTTATGTATTTTTAAAATTTTTTCCGCTATCTTTTGTTCATTTATTATCACACGATTCAAGGAATCTGTGTGGAAGGGGTGAGAAAACAATGCTCATACCTGGTAATATTTTGAAACAATTCTCGAATTTCAGCCGATACATCGAGCTCCTCGAACTCCTTGGCATTGTATAATTCTATAGGTTTTTTCACATTAGTCCCTTGTATGTCATCATCATCAGTCTCTTCACTGTCTGATGGGTCACTTCCAACCCCTATAGCTTGTTGAAATGTATTTCCAGGTGGTGAAATCCTAGAACAATTTTGCGTCACATAATTTCCTTGTTAGCACAAATGCTGGGAATAAAACCCTGTCACAGCAGATCGGAATAGTATATTTCTCGCCTAGGGAGGAAAAGTAAACAAGTGGTCCTCACGTGTCAAATCATCATCCCAATCGAAGGCGAGGGTTGTAAGCACGTGGGGAATGCTTATCTAATTCTCCTCCCGAGGGGTGAATATGATTTTTCTGCCAAAATGGTCGAGGACGAGATGGCGAAGTTAGAATGTTCACTTTCGGTCCATGTAGGCCGAAAAAGAGCGCGTGTAAAATGACGAGTCATAAACGGACGGTTAATTTCCGATTGCCCAGTGTAATTTACAATTATTTCTTTCATCAGCAATAAAATGAGATTTTGAAGTTCGAGGAAAAATTAGTCTCCACTTCGCTCTGATTTTTAACACTGAGGAAGGAAGAGAATAAATAATAATATGATATAAAAGAATCATATATAATATTGTCCATTATTCTTTAGATAACCAAATGACAGAAATTTACCCACAAAATCTGGCGTTAATTTCTCACGCGAATAATATTTAATTGGGAAAATTAGATTTTTTTTCTCACTCAATAATCGCCTTACATTCGGAAAGCTGGTCGATTAGCCGGCGAATTCATTTCGAGATCGTCACTTATATCACTCGAGGCATTCTTCGACGTCTTCATTGCACATCCTCGACTACTCACGGGACTCTTAATTTCTTCAGCGTTTTTTACAATAATACTCTCGTCGTACTTAGTAAATGCACTTATTGGCGGCGCCGTGTCCTCCTCTTCGCTACTTCGTTCGTCAATGTCCATAATTTGTAGCAATTCCGGGATCAAAGTAGTCGTGACATTTGCAATCAATTGCAATATCTTACTAATTAATTATTTAAATTTCAGACGATTAATTCAATGGAGTTGGGAGTAGATTTGAGTGACTGCTAATCGCGAGACTGAACTCAGTTTGTATCAATATGGGGTATTCGTCCGTTTCCATGGTTTCACTCGTGGATCAATGCGGTCGTTTCTATTTTCGCCGGCTCAGCCTTAATGATTCCAATAATCTCGTTTGTATTTTAAATGTCAGGATGAGCTTTACCAATAAATTCATCTAGGTTGCTTTAAGATCTAACTTCTGGAGCATTGTGAGAATCCATGATGTCGTGAATTGATAAGTCATCATGCCCAACTGAAAAAAGGTTTTCATTCCGCTGTGTCTAGAAAGTACTTTTTCGACACATTGAGATTAAAAATTATGTTCGTAACACGTGAAAAAAAGTGTTTTTTTACTCGTGGGACTATATCCCTCGCCTTCGGCTCGTGATCTAAAAGCCTCCCACTCGCCAAAAACACTTTTTTTTCACTTGTTACGAAATATACTAATTCATCACGCGGTGTCTGAAAAGTACTTTTTCGACACATTGAGATGAAATAGTATTTTCATCACGCTGTGTCGGAAAAGTGCTACACATTGAGATGAAAAATATTGTTCGTAACACGTGAAAAAAGTGGTTTTTGACTCGTGGGATTATATCACTCGCCAAAAACCATTTTTTTTCACTTGTCACGAAATATACTAATTTGGTAACAAGTGAAAAAAAACGGTTTTTGGCGAGTGGGAGGTTTATATCACGAGCCGAAGGCGAGGGATATAATGCCACGAGTCAAAAACCACTTTTTTCACTTGTGGGATTATATCACTCGCCTTCGGCTCGTGATATAAACCTCCCACTCGCCAAAAACCATTTTTAAAGCGGAGAGTGACTGAAAAGTTACTTTTCCGACACAGCGTGATGAAAAATTATGTTCGTAACTCGTGAAAAAAGTGGTTTTTGACTCGTGGGATTATACCACTCGCCTTCAGCTTGTGCTATAAACCTCCCACTCGCTGAAAATCATTTTTTTTTCACTTGTTAAGAAATATACACGGCGAGAAAAATTCAATAAAAATTACGTGTCAGTTCCGTAATTTTTACGGAATATTGTTTTGACTCGCAGATTACGGAACTGACACGTAATTTTTATTGAATTTTTCTCTCCGTGTACTAATACTGAAATAGTATATTTCGTAACAAGTGAAAAAAAATTTTGTTTTTTGGCGAGTGGGAGGTTTATATCACGAGCCGACGGCGAGGGATATAATCCCACGAGTCAAAAACCACTTTTTACACGAGTTACGAATATAATTTTTCATCTCAGTGTGTCGAAAAAGCTACTTTTCCGACACAGCGTGATGAAAAATCATAATTAATCAGCGCAAAAGATGAGTCGAATATTCCAGACGACTGTAAACTGATAAACTACAACGAGTGCATGTGTGGGAAAAACTTCAGCTCTGTCTGTTTTTTTTGTTAATAGTTTATTTAATAATTTCCGATGCAATTGCAGATTCTACACATGAGTAATATTTTTGGGATTTCCAGGGTTGAAATGTTTTATTGAACCATCCAAGAAATAAAACTTCGGAGATTCAAATCAAACCTGGCATAATCAATGAAGGTTTGAATTAAAAATTCAGATTCCTCTTAGGGAGATATGAGATTGTCACATGTAGGTATGTCCCCGTGAATAATTTAAGACATTCGACGAAGCGAGCGTATGATAATGCAATAAACTCCCAGCATCCGATTGATGAATTATTTTGAGTTCAGAGTTCACGTATTCACTAGGTTCTCTCGTTTAATTGTAAATTTGAAAAGTTAGTGCAATGGAATAGCGAGAATATTTTGTAAATATCACGACGTAAATTAATTAGTTGATAATAAGTTTTCAATGACGAAACTCGCCTTTATTCCTTCCATTTTTCTGTCTGTGTATTTAATTCCGAACCGAGAAACTGTTGCACTGGTTAAAAATTCAAACATCCCAAGAATGCCAGGAATAATTAGGAATATTGCACCAACGAGTAGCACAAAATTCAATCAGGAGAGTGCCTGACGCAGATATAATCTAGAATTCTCGGAGATATATCTGTGGTATCCGTATCAATATACCAACCGAATCAAACCGAATCTGTCAGAACAGAGAGAGCTTAGGCGATGGAATTCCATAATATCATTTCCAGAATTGTTAACAAATTTTTATTGTCTATAAATGCAATAAAAAATGCATTGAATAAATCAATCACTTTTGAAAATTACTTTCGCGATTAAATAGATGGAAGTTGTAGATTTTTATGCAGACAATAATTTTGTTAACTAAACAAACGAGTCGGAGTTTTCATACGATTTCATTAATTTTTTGACGTCAACACTACAAGAAATTCAATTCAATAGAAATTTGTTTATAGAAAAGTGAACTGAAGTGGATTTTATTCTGTACGCCCGTGCCCACTCTACCGGTGCTTTTTTCTATAAGGAATTTTGTAATGAGAATTCCCCGTTTTACTCTTGGATTGTATTATCGGATTCGTTTAAAAAATTTGAAAAATCGTTTCCTATTGACTTTCTTCTATTAAAATTGGATTAAGAGCATTGCAGAAAAAAAAATTGAAACAAATTGAGAGACATTTTAAATAAATAGGTAGAATTTATTGATAAAATTTTTGTCGAGTGCGAATTGAAATTGAATAGAATTTTTAAATCCAAATTTTTTTTTATTTATTATTTTTGTATGTATGATTTATAGAAATATTTTAGATTAGCAAACTCGATCGCATTCCGTTACGAGCGGTGGCGAGCAAGGATGATGTTTAATTCCGAAGGAAAATGCAGGCGCTTTGTCTAAGTTGACTGGACCATATGGTCCAGGACTGCCACATTTAATTCTGTCAGCAGGTCGAGTGCGTAGACTGAAGGCAGGAGCCCGCGGTTTCACCAGGTCTAACTTGATCATTCCTGGACCTGGACTGCAGTCTTTCCGGTTGGAGGGGAGGCGAGCGCCCCTATATAAAAAAATAGGATAGAAATATTTACAAAATATCAAACATCCGAGGGGGGCCGGCTGGTGAGGGAGGAGAAAAATAATTAAATAATGAGAGATCATGAATAATTGTACATTGTAAAAGCAGGTCCGTCGAGGTCCCGCGGAATGTAGTACGGGCCAGCCGAGATCAATCCTCCTCGATATTTAGTTCGCCCCTTCATTGAAAAAGCCGGCAATGGAGTGTACGGAGGTATATTATAAGGACCAGGAGTACAATCGGGCTCTACCAAAAAAGACGAATCGATATTACTCTCGACAATTAAGCTTGCACTTCTGAAAATTATTGACTAAAATTTACGGAATACTTTTTGGGTATTTTTGTAACATTTAAGTACCAGGGGAAATTTCAAAGAATTTCTTCATTAAAAATTTAACCATTCGTGATAAAAATTGTTTATTCGTGGTAATTGTCAATTTCAATTTCAATCTGTCAATTTTTTACGGTAATTACACGGAAAATCATTTAGGAACAAAAATTCATTGAAAATTTAAATCAATTGAGGATTGTTCGTCTTTACGCTGTCTAAATTTTTGTAAGTTCACTAAATTTTACGTCAATTTAATTTTTCCTTTCTTGTTACATTCACAGAAAGGTTAGCGAGATTTTCAATGTTTGAAAATAACAGTGTAAAGAAGTTAAGCTATTGCATTAAATTTTTCACAATAAGCGCACGTAATTTTGTAAAATACGGAAATCAAGGGAAAAAGATGAGATATTTATCGTTCCTCTATGTAGTTATAGTTAGAGGTTTAATTCCAGTGACTAAAAACACGTTCTTCAATTCTATCGAACGATTTTTTTTCATTACAATGCAGGGGAAAGGCATGTTTTGGTTTAAAATTGACTCTTTGACACTGTTTAATGAACAATTAATCAACTAGTTAATCTAATTAATCTATCAGGGGATCTGGTGGGGATGGGGTAAATAACGTGGCATTTAGATTAGTAAATTAGATCGTTTAATTATGTAATTTTTTATCGACGAGGTGAACGCCTTTTCTATCCAGTTAAAGTTGACAATCTTCGACTTCTCGACTCAACTTCTTTATGGGAAATTTTTTAGATCATTGGATTACGCGGATGGGTTATAAATTATTCTGATATTTCGAGAATTTTCCAGGAATGAATATTTCCCTCGTAATTTTTTATTACGAAGAGAGTCAAAACAGAACGGCCTCGTTCTGTATTGAAAATGCTTTCTCGAACTAGTGAAAAATTTCATGCAAGGCCTAAATAATCGAGTATAAGTGGATTAACAACTTCTTCCTTTGAGCATCATTCCAAAGGAAAATCCTTGAACTGGGGGGAATTCTGGTCGATATTTTGGCCCGGGTCCATCGAGTCCGATATGTCCTTTCAACTTCTTTTCAAGGATGGAATAAGCTGGATTCCGGTATTTTGAGAAGCAATGGTCGTTGTAGCCAACAAGCGGTTTCAATTGATATTTCGGGCCAGGACCTGAGTAAGGATTGTCATTAGGACATTTGCCACTTTTCCCGCACAGAAAATGAATTTTTGCCAGTGGATCTTCGACTCGGATTATAATATCACAATCGTCTGAGAATATTTTCATTGTTCAGGTGGCATTACCTTGGAGTGAACAAATTCCGCCGGGTTTTTTTGCAGTTTTCGGTCCCTCTCCATTCGATTTGTTCCCTTTTGTGAGTGCTTTAGGTCTATTTTTCGGCGGCATTTTTAATCTTTAACTGCAAATTTTTAGCCAAAAATTACAAGTTTTGTAGGTTCAAAGCAAATATTTAATTTTGCTCGTGTCAAATTTGTAATGAGTGAAGTTGACTTCGAAGTTGCAAAGGTATTCTTTTGTATTCAAGAAAACAGGAATTAAAAATTAATGTGTAAGCACTTATTGGTCGTTGATTTGCTGTAATTCATCCAGCACCTGACTCCCAAAAAAGTTGACATCTGGCTAGATCCCCGTCTAAATTATTCTTTCAAACTATCGAGTGGATGAAAAAAAAAATAAGTCATCTGTGATATAGTTTTTATCTCAATTTCTAATATATACATCTCAAAGAAATAGAAAAACATTGGAACGGCTTAAATTAATGGGTAGAACTTTCGTCGGAGTCTTCACAAGCGGAATCACTAGAATCATCAAATCTCTCATCATCATCATCATCCTTAGACACCATCAAAGATTTTAGTTTCTCCAGTAAATCATCTCGAGATGGGGGAGGCTCGTCAGTACAGCTAGGTCCCCTGTCACCATCGCCATCGTTCCCAGTTTCTCTCAGGGTCTCGAACTCTCCGTTCTGACTCTTTTTCTCACCTGTACAGTTATTTATTTATCAAAAAATGAGAAATTATTTTTTAAAAGAGTATTTAAGTACAAACCTTTTTTACTTATGAATCGGAGGAATGTTCTCCTCTTTCTCTCAGACAATGTCTTCAAAAGGAGTCTCATTTCTCTGTCCAATTTGATGGATTCTTCAGGAGTTACTTCTCGGATAATTTCTCTTTTTTCATTGCACTTGGCACAAACCTCGTGCTTGATAGCACATGGACCACACATTATGTGATACGCATGTTTAACACATTTTTGCTGACATTTTGTACATGTGCTTGCTGCCTTGAGTGGCTTGTACTTCTTATATTTGATCTTCCACTCAATAATATTCTTGCACTTTTCACAAACATTAACAACTTGTGTATTATTAATTTTTTTCGTTTTAGCTGACGTATCATGAAGGGTATTCTTGAATGCATGGGTATTCTGATATTTTTGAGGACGAGAGCGTTCCACATTTCCCCTGCGACTGCTCATTTTAGCGAAATTCGTCTGGATATTTTAGGGTTGTTAATGTTTTTTAAAATAAGGGATCGATGAGCTCAGGACGAATTTTATGAGCGACGTCAGGGGCTTGGCAACTTAACCTCACATTTAGGCGAGGAGGGAACGAATCCTTCAGAACGACAGCTTTTTACTGGCTGCTTACCACGACACAACTGAACAACAACTGGCGCCATTGGAAGCGGTGTATTGAAAAAATTAGAAATTATCGCTTTATACCAAACACCCAGTTCTTTAACACTCTTATCGAATAATTTAATAAGTTATTTCAACTGATTTCCGTCTCTCTGTAAATTCACTTAGTCTCTTACCGTGTTTTACCTTCCCTTCTTTATTAATCTTTTTTAAAGATGAAATTTATAATTTATTTATGAAATGAAAAGCCGGAAGAGATAGTCATAGTGAAAGTCCTGTAGAAATTTAGGAAATTCTTGAGGAAAACGATTAAAAAAATTTTTTTTTACATCAGTTCTTTTCAGAATAATTTTTCTCAGTTCTATAAAGCTCATCATATTTTTTACAGCTTCGCCCTTTTCTATAATTGATGCATTCCTTACAACTGACATATTACGCTCTGAAAAGAGAGTATTAATCTCAAAAGGAAGTAACGTTTCCACCTGTAATGTATGCGGTACAAAGTTTTGAGCTTGAACATATCAACCCCTCGCCCGGTATAAACTGTTCTGAAAATAAATAGTGTCAGTTGTTGTCAAAACCTTGCGAATTATTATTCGGCTGGATTATTAATGTTAATGAATTGAACAGCTGCTGAATTCGACACCTGCATATTTACATTTTAAAATCGTTTATTCTCAAATATTTGATATATCTCAAATATTTGCTTGTCTATTTTATTTCAATAGTCTCCTTACAAGGCCGGGATAAATAATGGAATATATTTCCAATGAAATAAAATTGCAAGCCCTTCAATTTTGTCCTTTCTATTTTTTCCACAATTTATTTATAGGGAGGAGTCATTCAATGAAATAAATAGACAAATTTACAAACTCGTGAATTATTATTCCATCAGATTTTTCGTCGGGGAATATTTGAGGTGAACTAAAAGTGGAGTCTACGTAGTATCCATAAATGATGGAGCCATTAGTGATTCCTGAGATAGTGGGGGATCAATCGAGGATATAACCAATAATTTATACATTAACCGGGGACGCAAGTGTGAGAGGGACAGAGATACCGATATCTGAAGTGAATTTCCCAGTTACGGAGATAATGTTGGTATACGGTCATCGATTTCCAAATTAAACTCATTTGATAATAGTACTAGGAGTCACCTTTTTCACCATTTTATCTTGATTTTCGATAAAGTGAAGGGTGACGGATATGTATACATATATGATATCGTCGACGATTCGCTGTCTGTGGGGTCATTTCAGGTCGAAAGTTCGCCAGGGCAAACTATACATAGAATCACCCTCAATTTTCCTCTTCCACACCGGGTCTGACAGGTGAAACGAGCGTAAAATATTCACTGTTACTTTGCACGACCGATTGTCAATCTGTCAACTATTCCACCAGTTTGGGGCTTCCTTTGCCGCGTCTCAATCTTCTTCTGATGTTTTATACATTTACCGAGTTTACAGGGAATATGCATTAACAATGATGAAAAATTTTTGCCACTGTCAGCGATTTAAACTTGTTATGAATTCCAGACGATGTCAGGGGTTTATACAAAACAGCGGCCATCAGACATGTAAAGTCAGTGAAAACTGCGGAATGCTTTCAGTGGATTAATATTGCACGCCTCGAAAAGATGTGGGAAGGTGTAATTATTGACATGGAGCATTCACATCACTCGCGGATCGCCACCCAGGGGACAAATTCAATTTTATTATTTTACGTTGATTTGCATTATAATTATTTTGCGCAATGAAATTCGGGGCGTGATTTTGGGGATTTTCGAATCGAAAGGGAATTTTTTGGATTTCTTATTTTTTTATTTAGATTTTTTTTCCAATAAGTCTCATTTGTTCAATTGAACATTGACAGTGGGAATACTGGAGATACTTATGAGACGAGAGGGGTATCGTTTGAAGAAGAAACAGGAATTGCAAAATTTTGAAAGTGTGAAAACAGTTTATATTATTTTTATTTTCAATTCATATCAACGTTCGGTAGGGAGGAACAGAACAGTAAACATTTTATTGGGAGACAGAATTTTTAACATGGATTGACATTTTTGGCATCAGAAGTTCCGCTGCGATACATGGCAATCAATTTTATGTTCGCTCATTATAAAATTCAGGGGATGATAGAGCAGAAAAATCGATGATAATCCGGGCTTTGGCAATTGTCGGTAGAGTCCGTAAATCGTTTATTATTGTACGGAGAGGGGAATGCAGACTTTTCGCCCGCCATAGCGGAAAACATTGTATGTCTGAGCGATAGTTCATATTTCTTTTTGTCGATTTTTACTGTATAAAATTTCTTCTCCCTAGGTGAGCGATTTATTAATCAAGATTGGGTGTTGTCGGGTTCTTACTAGAGACTGCAATGCTCGCCTTCGGCTTTGCGCCGAGGAAATCATTCATTTCGGGTTTTCGTATGATAATTTGTTTTTAGGGGACATTTAGATGTATTTCAGATTGTCCTTCCCTAACGAAGCCGTCGAATCGAATTCGACTGACTGTCGATTGTAAGACTCGAGTGACTCGCTTTGTCGCTTGCCATTCGATCGTTGGTCGATTGTCATGTCGAGTGTAGGTAGCTTAAACAACCTACAATCAAGTTTCCGGAAAGTCGATTGTGAGTCCATTCAAGCTGGACATCTGTTGGAATCGAGTCTCAATGGGAATTTCATTTCGATTGAAACAATTTCCTTATAATCTGTTTTTCATCAACTTATACTCGAT
>JAPYZM010005755.1:0-15222 GCA_030522845.1 Psyttalia concolor | reverse complement strand
CCTAGAAATGTTATATCCTATCACATACCAACTATAATATACCATCTTTTATTCGTTTTTACAATGTAAGTGAAGAGGTGCTATAACGTACTATTACCTCCTATTTATTTTTGTAAAATACCTTTTACAAAAATTACTTTGCCCCACAAATAAGGCGGCCGTAATGGTTAGGCGGGCGTGTTGCTCCAGCGGACATCCAAGCTAAGCAGCGTTGAGCTGGGTTAGTACTTGGATGGGTGAGCGCTTAGGAACATCTCGCTCGCACAAAAATTACGGACGGTAGGCACGGTGTAGCTTCATCTATTCAGTGCGACAGATGAATACATTAGGGCAGTGCACAATCGGCCGGCTGTGCGACTGGGGCTTTACATGGTTTCCCGTGTACGCCTAGCTCGAATGGGGCACAGCTAAGTGTAAGACGGCCATGATACCGCAGATAACAAGGAGAGGAAAGGTGGGATGGAGAGGCAGGCTAGAGGAGAGGTTTCAAATCGAGAAAATCCTTCGATAAAACCAAGCAAATTACAAATTAAAAAAAAATATTTTCCCCCAAAAAAATTATATCAACATGACTGCAAACAGAAATATGTTCACAAAAATACGACTTGAAAGAGGAACGAGGAGTAACTGAAGTGTTGATGAACGTGAAATTGCATCTCGAAAATGCAAGAGATATCTTAATTATGCGGAGGGCCTGATTGTTCTTGTTGATGATCACGGCAGTGGTATTGGAAGGGGATTGCCGTCAATACTATTTTATAAAACGACAATAAATGAATTTATTTATTGATTCATTGATTGATTTATTTTGTAAATTATGTTGGAATTTGTGCAATGAAAGAATATTGAACGTAATTATAAAGCAAATTATTATGGCCAAGTTGAGTTTGGGTAAGCTACTTGGACTGAATCATTTTGATTTCAAGCTATTTTCACCAAATTTTTTCGATGAAATTATGTAGACGTTCTACGATTTAAACATGTAGCAACGAAACAAACAAAAACCACAGCAAAAGCCTTTGAAATTTTAAAAATTTATCAGACGGCTTCGAAAATCCCTCGACACTCCATATCGTCCCTATAAATCAACCTCTCTAGAGCAATAAAAGACTTTAATGATACAACAAATTATCAACTAATTAGAATTAACTGACTATTAACGTCAAAATTCATTAACAATAATCAATAATACTTTGTCGCAAAATTTCCCGTGGATTTGTGGCATCTCGTGATGACTCTTGGGCGACGGGTGTGGGGCCAAGAAATGATAGTTTAAAAAGTTGAAAAGAATATCATCATTCGTTGTACTAATGATCGCACGGCAGACGAGCGGGACTGGCTTTCACCGTCGAGGATTTCCTGTCTCTTCCCCTCATGGCCGCCCACCCCACGTCATCTCGCCTATGCACTCCTGGGTGTTACGGTCTTACTTCGTTGTTACGTACGTTAAATACATTTTTCTTCGATTACTCCTAATGCGCGTGGTTGTTCTATTCCCAATCGTACATAATAACTCAACTTCATTAATTTATCCCTCACTCGTAACTTCACCCGGTAATACTCATGCTAATGATCGAACAATTTTTTTTTCGTAATGCAGCGGGATAGATGGATTAGGTAGAAAGCTATTTATTAATTCCGTGAATTACGGAATTCCTCTGGAAAAATCAAAATTGTCGGAGGACAACTCCACAACTTATTTGAATATTTCATCAAAATGTGAATATTGAGTATCGAATTAATTGAAAATTTCTGTTAATTAGAGATTATTTAAAATATATAAATAAAATCAATCAGACAAATAAAAAAAAATAAATAAAATAAAAATAAAAATAAATAAAATTAATCAGACATTAAAAAACAATTTTTCTTAGCAAATAATTGACCTTAAATTTGTTGAGTGCCTACTAATTACTCCACAGCTTTAAATTGTAAATTGAAAAATTTGTAAAAATATCACGCAAAATCTGTTTATTTATTTATCCGTTTATTCTCGTTTCTGTTGAATGCATTTATTAATCAATGTCAATATTGAGTATCGAATTAATTAAAAATTTCTGTTAATAAGGGATTATTTAAAATATGGAAATAAAATTAATTAATTAGACATTTAAGAAAATCTTTTTTTATCAAATAATTGACCTTAAATTTGTTGAGTGTCTATTCAGTGTTGCAGTGCCTTAAATTTTTAGTTCAAAAATTTATAAAAATATCAGGCAATGTACTGTAAAAATCTGTTTTGTTTTTTTGCATCTATTTTTTTTTATTGTTTTATAGTGATGTAACCCTTAGATTGGGTTATTTACACTGTCGTCTTTATCGTTTATCATACACTGTACATCGTAAAGCTACATTTTTTACATTTTTGCATCTATTTATCCGTTTATCCGTATATTCTCGTTTCTGCTCACTGCATTTACTGATTAACGCATTTCCTTATATTTTATTGTTATTTTTTCAATGTTCTGTTCATTCTAATTCTCTCAACTTGTCGATATTAGTCTCCACTCATAACAGATACACTGGACATTCTGTAATCAATCCTAATCGAATATTTTCCCAAATTAACGTGATTACAAATGAAAATTAAATAGCCGGAGAAGAACGCAAAAATATTGACCATTAAACTCATTTTATTAATCAATTAATTAATTTTCAAAATATTTCTCCTCTTATTATAACCCCATTAGTTTCCCCATCTCGCTCAAGTCCCCGACTAGTCCCCGAGAGTGTCAATTACCAATAAATAAACTCCTCACAACAATTCAAAAACAAATGGTACTCATTCCAAATTGTTGACCACTGGGGGGATTCTCAGCGTGTCGGGAAATGGTGTTACGCGTCAACATGAAAGAAAGTTGGGGCCCGGTTCATCGACACTCGGATTATTGCTGCGTGATACACGTGCAGAAAAAAAAACATAAATATATAATAAGAAGGAAAAATATAATCCGGAAAGTATAAAGAGGAAAAAGCCAGTGGATGCCTTTGTTGTGACATGTGAGGTGGGAAATTGATTGTCCCAGGAGGACTTGAGTCACGTATCACTGACGATTATTGTGAGATACATTGGTCACCATGCACTTCGATAAGATCAATTAAGTGATTTTGACGATATCAGGGCGATTGTTCTCACGGATTTCGTGGCTAATGGTGAAAAAAACAATGAGCGAGTAAATTTCGAGAGGGTTATTTTCATTTGAACTTGACTGAGGTTATTTTATTTCAAGGTCAATGAGATGATGAATTGTTCTGACACCTTAACGACGAGCCGAGCAGTCATCGAGTGATGTTGATGTGCAAATGGGTCGAAGGGGTATAACACATAGGCATGCACACACGCACGTAACGGACGCTTCGTCTTTTTATCGTACATTTCACCTTTCTACTTTGCAATCAAGCACTTTCATATTGCTTTCACTCGGGCCCCGATGAAAGTACCCGTGCGGAGCTCGGTAAGGCCCCCAAGTAGGCTCAATCGTAAATTTTTTTTTCTCCAATGCAAGGGGGAATCGAAAAAGTGCAGATCCGGTCACTCTAGACCACTCTCTAGTTGCCACTTTATTGATAGATTTCGTTGCAACTGCGCTCAATTGAATTGCGGTGGAACAAATATTACGGACGCGCGAGAAAAAATGACTGCGAGAAACCAAACGTGGGATCGGAGTCGATTAACGGAATCATTTGATGACCTGGTCGACCGTTTCTTTTCGGTTTTTAAAAAATTTATTTTGCAACAGTCAGTTTTCGGGGGATATCTCAGTATCCGAGGCAGATAGCGGAATTTTGATGGGAATATTTTTTGTAGCTCGCAATGGACTCGACAGAAAAGATTTTGACGAAAAATTTGAAATTTCCAAGGGATTCTGCGGAATTCTTTGAAGACTAACGACTATAGAAATTGAATTTATTTGCTTCCCGAGCTCGCTACCATATTCACCGTATTATTTTTATTCTTGAACAATTTTTTATATTTTCTAGTCACAGTTTTTTTCATGAAAAAAGCGGAATAAATTTTCTTATACGTTTTTTTTATTCGATAATTATTTTTCCTTTAGTGTGGAATACTTTTGGATGGTAGGAAAATTGTGAAAGTAGTTATCACTAAACAGATCCGTAAATGACTTTGTTATAAAAATAAACTTGAGTTTTCTCAATTTTCTTATCGATAGCACTCCTTTAAAATTTTTAATTTCCTCGATTCTTATATAAAAAAAATTAAATTAAATTTCTGTTATAAAATATTGTGATTTTATGAGCAGTTGACTGGGAATTTTAATTAAATTGAGGTTGACATAAAAATCAATTAACCGGCAGAAACCAGGAAACATCAAATTTTATTAAAATTCAAATTCACACACTGACAAAATTATCGGCACCGGAATTAAAAGTACTCAATTCCCTATTGACCAAATAAATAAACAAATATCATTAAAAAATACGACATTTTCCCATAGCCATCCTAATTCATTACAGATGAGACATGGTAAAAAAAATCGTTCTAATGTTATTCATTAAATTATTTTTAAAAAATGATAATAAGAACGATTAAAGTCCTGAAAAAAACTCACAATGTTTATTAATATTATTGGTATATTATTCAATAAATTATTATCCGATAATTAATTGAATTAATTGTCTTGGTCGATTGATCAATGAAATTAATTCGTCGAAACTTGAAAATTAGAGGTTCACTGCTCGCTCTCTGAGTCAAGTGTGCTAGGACTTTCGTAAAACCTCCGACCAAAGGTTATTTTCAATTCACCGTCATGGTTGATATTACATAGCTGCATCCACAATTCAATTGACTCCCATTCAATTATTATTTGTTCATCCATTATTTGCCTTTCGCGATAAGCTGGTAATGATAATGAAAAATATTTATTCACCTTTCGCAAATGTATCATTGAGCAATAAAGAGCGCATATCGTTTCCTCAGTGGTCAGTGACCTCAAACTGGCCGAAAGGTCGTCGATACTTCCTCAATTGATTGTCTTTACCTCAGATTTGACACGCCCCCATTTAATTGGATTAATTTGCGTTTAACACCGGACAACACCGATGTTGTAAAAGTGCCTGCCATTGACTTTACAGCGAGTGAATTTTTTTTAGCCCTGACTCTTCTCGAAGGCGGGAATATAACTGCCGGTGAAAGTATAATATTTATGCGCGAAGTAATAGTGACGCACAGGTGCGTAATCGAGTGCACGCAATCGTTTCTCTCGGTATAATAAAATTGTGCATTGAGTCAGGTAAAAATTATTCAGAGTTTGCGATGATCAAAATGAGGGAGATATTATGGCCTTGGCAAAAGTTGTTTGATCCGTTGCCTTCAAAAGTGTCTTTTGTCAAAATAATTTTGTCAACTTACCCAAAATCAACTTTATCATAGTGATTTGCTTCATAACTACTTTCGGCATTCTTTTATTGCAAAATTTCCAACATAATTCCCAAAATAAATCAATCAATAAATCAAAGGTTATAATTACTTGTCTTGTTACAATATAATATTGACGACAATCCCCTTCCAATGCTTCAATACTGAATGACTAGCGTCATCGTCAACAACGGCAGTCATGCACTCCGTAATTAAGATATCTATTGCCTTTTCGAGATGCAATTTCACGTCCTGCATTGAACTCATCAATCAATACTTCAATTACCCCCTGTTCTTTCAAATCATATTTTTAGACAAACATTTTGGTTTCCAGTCATTTTAGCGCAAGTTTTTTTGGTTTCAAGTTATTTAGACACAGACCCCTTGAAATTTGTATGACAATAAAAATAATTGTGATTGCCGATAAACAATCTTCAAATGAAGCATTAAAAATTACATTGAGGAAAAAATATAATTTTGCCAAAAATATTAGTTTTGACGCTTTTTCGGTTTAAAATCGTCTCAAAAGATGATTCAATTAACAAAATTATATTTTTTCTTAGGGAAAATCACTTTTTAATAAGTTATCTTCGTTTCAATCTATTTTGGCCAGGTTTTATCGACGAATATCATTCAGACATGAACCCACAACCAAAATATTTGATGGGTCAATAAAAAAAACCCCATTCGTTCGTATAAAAATCAATTTTTTCAATTCCAATTTCATTTAAAAATAAATAAAGCCACCCCCACTCACAATTTCACACCAACCGAGCAGATTTTATCTCGGTAATGACGAAATGAAAACCTAAAAAAAAAAGAGCCAAGAAACAATGAGAATTGCATTGAACGCATCTCATTTCGTAATGAAACATGCACAATATCATTATCGTGATTTATACGAATGGCCTCAAACGTCGCAATAATGTTACAAGTGAAGCCCGCGTCTCTCCATGACCCTCGAGGGTGAATAATCACGCATACCGCACAACCTCCTCCCCACCAGTAACAAATTTTCCCAATCATCATTTTTATAAATAACCCAAAACAACGAAATAAAACGTCAAGAAGACAATAGCAGACCATTGGCAGTGTGAAATTTCGTGTATTATAATGAGCGCTGTGTGTATACCCTTTTGTTTCTCCCGGTGTGTACAGCACAATTGGCGCACGCTTGCACCGGCCAAGGACGCACTGGTGCAGTGGCTCCCCAGCATCCGAGGATGAAAGAAGTTAGGGGAAAGAAAAAGATGTGCATATGCCGAAGACCCCGCGTGTGCCTTGGCCTTGATCTTCCAAATCGGTCGATTCGTTTACCCTCATCTCGTATTCCGAAACAGGACCGAGGCATTGTGAGCCGAAGGGAACAAAAAAAGGGAATAATCAATACCATCAATATCCCAGCTAATGCCGGCCTCAATTATTTCTCAAAACTGCTGAGGACTTTCCCAATTAGCGGGTAAAATGGACAGAGGAAATGTGAACAAATCGGCTTTAGACAGGAAGAAATTTTTATTTTGGCAGAAAGAAAAAAATACATTATGTTACGAGGTCAATAAAGCTACTTTTTGATTGATGCGGCTTATAATCGTATTTTTCTTAGATTCAAAAACTCGATGCTAACCTGGCGGAACGGTTAGAAATGTTGGCCACGGGTGCTAGTGACGAAATAAACATTACGTTATCGGTATTAATAACAAATTTTGTTCCTAGTGATAAAATATTCTCTGACGACTATGATTTTATATAATTCGAGAATTGAAGCAGAAGATCAAATAAATCGGTATAAATGAAAATATCAAATAAATAAAAACATTGACCAGCTTGAAATAAAAATCATTTCCCTCAATCCATACATCTCATTTATACCAAAGTGGGTTAAAATCGTGGTTTATCAGACCGAGTACTAAAAAACTATTTTCATCACGCTGTGTCGGAAAAGTAACTTTTCAGTCACTCTCCGCTTTGCGTCGAGTGACTAAAAAGTAAAATATTGTTTGTAACACGTGAAAAAAGTGGTTTTTGAACCCAAAAACCATTTTTTTTCACTTGTTACGAAATATACTATTTCCGACAAATGTAACTGGCTTCGGCTCGCATTACAATCACAATTCTAAAAAAATAATCTATAGTCTATAGTCTAACCGCCGCAAGCCTTGCGACGTTCGCGTCACCTTAAAAAATCGCTTTATCATCCTAGCCTCGAAAATTGTCATTTTCCACTCTCGTTAGATCCCCGAACTCCCCGACGACTTTTCACACCCTAACAACTTGCATTTCCACATCAGATAACAACTCGCGATGGCGCCGAGTGAATCCCACCGAGCAATTGAATAATACCACCCCTCCCCCACCCTCCGACTCCACCTAATTATCCATCGAGTGTCGCGTAATTTCTGTACCGTTCGGTGAACAGAGGAACGGGCCACTATCCCGAGAGATTCATCCCAATGCGTCTCAGTCTCCCCGCGAGATTCCCGGCCGATGTCCAGCACTACTGGGTTAGGAGAGTGGGGATTGCGGAGATGTATTACCCACACAAAATTTCTCACGCGTTCCAAGAGTGGGGGTATCCCACTACCTCTCGAGCGACTTCACCCCGGGCCCCCGCTCGCTCCCCGTCGTAGCCACATTTATCCATCGACGTCTCGAGTGCCAGCCACCACCACTGGCAGAGACCCCCCTCGACAAAAACCAAATGCCCTCCCCCACCTCGACACGGCATCGCGCTCACTATGTATTCTCAATTCCTACCCACCTCCCACTGCAACATCGAAATACACGTAGTAACCAAGAAGGCATACACCGGGCACGCGGCACTAACACTCGTTGGCGTCAGCCTTTTAGCATCACACGCGATACGACATTGGGGCCAGAGACTAAACTCGTGAGAGAGAGACAAGTCCGCCACTCTATCCCCGCATTGAACCGAGCCAAACAGTTCAGTCACAAGCGCGACGTCGTACCGCACGGACGTATCTCATCAAGTTTCAACGGTCGCGAGTCCCTCTCTCGCTCTCTGTGGGAGGATTTTTTTTATTTCGCTTGACGTTCAGTAGAAATTGAAAATTAAGAGCTTTCAGTTTTTGAGGAGGAGACAGTGCATTCAGGATTGCTACACTTGTCCGAGTAAAATAGTATTTTTATTTTGTTTTTTAAAGTGAAGTTCGACGATTTTTCTGCGCCGGAAATTTTACATTTCCCGTGGCCGGAGTTTTGGGAACTTGTGAACAAGTTTTTCTCTTTTAAATTGGTGGATTATCGGAGGTTGGACTCTGATTTTTTTTTGTCTGGTGGCAATAAGAGGATTCCGCCAAAGTGGATCTCGGTAACGGCGCAACATTGCGCTCGGAGAAAAGTTTAACAATTGGTGAGTAAGGTATTTGTTAAGGAGTTGAGTGTTATTGGAATTACTCATTTATCATCGTGTAATTGTCGGCATTGGATTGATTATTGTAATGTGGAGTAGCGGGAATGTGTGTAATGGGAAATTGATTTGTGTCTTATTTCGAGGAATTAAATCGTGATAAAGAGACTCCGGGGCACGTGTCTTCGCCGGATGAGACTTTGGACTTGACTATTACCGAATAGATGAGGGATTATATTTTTTTTCTTCTTGTTCATTGCCCAATCGTCTATTTTCGAGTGACATAATCAATTTGTCATGTTGAATTACGAAATTCTTGGGCTTCACGATTACCTCGGGTTTCCTAGGGCCCCCGTTTTTGAGGAAGACATTTATTTTTTGACACCGATGACGCAAGGATCAACGAACTCTGCCTGCGGCTCGTTCAAGTTGTGTTGGGGTTTTCGCGCTCAAATTCGGTGGTGTACGACAGGAGGTCGGGAGGTACCGAGACCTTCGCTAAAACTCACGTTCTTACTGCTTCGTGGTTCTTCATTGCGTCATACGAACTCTCGTAACCCGACTCGATGGCTTTGTGTATGTGTGAGCGGTTTCATTCCTCAGGGTTAATTCAGCAATTTCAAACAATTGGTCGTAGCGTTTGATCACCTCAACGGAAAATTGTTGGAGTTGTGACATACCATGATTGTAATTTACTTTAATTCGTCCGTGGATCTACAAATCAATAAATTGATAATGGAGAAACAGCGAAACGACAAAACGACTCAAATGGATTATGACTATCGGCCAGTTATCAATGAATATCTTGGAATGGAAGGTAGCAAGCTAAATTGTTGATAGGACCTTTTTTGTAGTAATTTGGCATTTCATCTACAGAAAAGGTTCTGAGAAAATTTTAATTAGCTCTCTTGATTTGGGGGTAATATCCTGCTTTACAAGTCAGCAAAGTCCTGAGTAGACTTGAAACGTTTTATCGATGCATTCTCATTTTTTCCCAGGCCTACTCATTACCGAAACAATTTCGTTGAGAAGTCCTGTTAAATCTCTCGGATGTGGATCTAAAGGTAATCTCCAAATACTCCCAAATCGTATAAGAACTCAACAATAAAATTACTATAGAATTCTAAAAACAATTTTTCGGAAAGCGATAAATCAATTGAATTCGATTGAACCTCTTCGTCAGTTTTCAATGTATATCTCAGGATCTAAGGTAGCAAGCAAGATGTGTGTTACCACCTTTTTTACAAAGCTCATTAAAACTGACAAAAAAAGTTTTTACAAAAATTCCGTTATCTCCCCCAAATTTGAAGATATTCGTTGATAACAACGTCTCCACCCAAGTCAACTCGTCCAACCGCTTCGTTGCTAATTTCTGTATCTATCTCGAAAATCCTCAGTATTATGGGAAAATAGTATAGGACCTTTTTTGTAGCCCGGGAAATTCTGCACAAAAAATCCTTCTACCATTTTCGGCTAACCCCAACCATACTCGAGATAAAACCTCGAACAGTTCCCTGGATTGAATCTTCTCCTGGATTTTGGCTTTCATTCCTTCCTTCAGCGACGTTTCAATCCGAAAGGACGAGGCACGTGGCTCGCCACTTCCACGAGCAATGATCAATGTTGACTCTCGAACCGGCGTGAAGGGTTATCCCCCCACTCAGCCGCCTCCTCTCCCACCTGTCTGTCTCGCGCACGCCTCCGATATCAAAACTCTACAGAGTCCCCTTTACCTTCACCTCCCCGTTACCCCTGAAAAAGCCTCATCTCACTGCAGTTCACCCGCGAAAAGTGGGCCACGGCCCAATTTGCTGAGCTCTGATAGCCTCGAGTAAGAGCAAGAACACGTATGTAATAAAATCTCACGGTCTCGAACGCTAAAAACGTTGAAAAAAAAACTATTTTAAAAAATCGACGGATAGCGTGTGTCCTTGGGTGAATCAAAATTAATCTAATCAGTAGTGTAAACTTATTTTGAAACTAGTGTTATCGCCGCACCGCATTGACTCATCAACTGTTCTAAATGTCCGATGTAACAGCGATTAGGGATTAGAAATGATTAAGTCATTAATACAAAATTATCAATAATAAAAACTGCCGGTTGAATTCTGGATTTACTTCGAATACCGTCGACGGAGGGAAATAATGTAAAAAAATCATTTTTTTAGACCTCGAAATTCCCTACAAAAAGTGCGCCCGACAATTTTCCCCTACTCCAACTGATTACCGAGGTAATTTCATCCAAAAATCGCGGAAAAGCCACTAATGATAAATTAATCCAATCATTTAATGCGAATTACCATTAAACGCGCTTATCGTTCATTAAATTCGCTCTCCTGGTATTTTAAATATCCGCTGTAACCGAGATTAGGGGTTTAACGCGTGAGATCCATGAAGGCACGTTTCAGGCATCAATGACTCGTCATTACGTCATTTTCGTTAATCCATTATGTAGCCTTGAAGAATCCTAGTCAGGCATCGACCTCGTGAAAATTTTATGCTCAATAATAAACAATATTTCCCGCAACGATTGAATCAATCCTTGAAATTCGTCCTGAATCGCAAAAATAAATCTGCAGTAGAATTGAAATATTGAGATTATAAACTGATTATTTCTCTTTCCGTATCTGATCATCATCACGCGGTACGTCTGACGTGTTTTACGAGAAATTACGTAAGGGAGGGGAGGTGCTACGTCGGTGTGACAATCCCCATATGAACGAGTGGAAATTCTAAATTACAACATCATTTGAATTACGTTTAATTATCTATGTTATTTCCATCCAATTGACGCGAACCGATCCCACTCAGTGTTTCGAGTCGAATACAGGAGGAAAACCTCGTCTGACAATGGGAGTGAGGCTCGTGGATAAGTAATAAAACAAAAACCACCGGCCCCACACTAGCCACTTCCCGCGATAGTTATTATGCAATTGGGACTGAGATAACGGGAATAGAAAAAGAGAGAGGTAGATAGAGCGATAAAAAAATCACTGGAGACTGGTCTAGTTCTTCCGCTTTTGGGCGATTGGAATAATATATTTGGACAAAACAAATGTTCCATCCGGTGTGAAGAGTGATTAGGTGATTAATATTGAATTAATATCTAATTAGTAAGTATTCAGGCCCTCATTCGGTGGAATGGAGAATTTTCATTTGAATCCAACCCAATCTTCATTCACTTAAATATAAATTATAGATTTAACGTTGTTGGAACTTTTTCAATTCTCGCCATTCGTTGGAAACAATTCTAATATAAATTTATTAATTTTTTAATAGTGCAGCTTTATCTTTATTTTATCATTACGGAGGATTGAATAGAGGCGGAAGGTCGGAGGATAACGATTAGGAATTATGCCACGCGGCAGTTCGTCCGTATCGCATAAAATAACAATTTTTATACGTTTTTGTTTTGTAAACGACACATGGTGAATACATGTAGTCAATTAAAATCATGCGAAAGTGAAAATACGACGTCATTTTTAAACTGAGAGGAAAAAAAAGCTATAACCGATAGTTCTCTCGTGTCAATCCACGTGCTGTGCCGCGTACCAATAATAAGTTTTCGCGGCGGTTGAAGTGCGAGAGAACGATTTCCCGCGCATGACGCGGTTCCATATCATCTGCCCACTGAGTTTTTTCCGGATAAATACATTATTGCGAATCAACAAAATACGTAGTTGGACGAATGACTGCGTACTTGGGTCATCAAATAGATTGGCAATGTGTCTGTATGGGTTTGATAGGTTGCCTGCAGCTAAGGCGCCACGTGCGTCCCCAGTATTGCGCAACCGTGTGTACCCGAGCACGTGTGTTGTCCCGCCGCCTAGTTCACTCGGTCGATTATGTACGCGTGGAATTGTGTTGCCTCGCTGCCTCAGAAGCTCGAGTCACTCGATTTAAAATTTTATTATGGTCGTTAATAGGTTTATTCTTTCATTGATCAATCATCCATTCGTTATTTGAGCGCATGTGGATTTTTCTTTGAAAATCCACGCTTTTGAGGAGCCGCTAAGTTATTTCTATTCATTATTATCAGTAAAAAGTGATTTTACTACTCTACATTACAATTACAAGGAACAATCTTTGAATTTGTGCGGACAATTATTGTTTTTAATCAACATTTTCATTGGCATTTAAAAAAGTCTCAATCTCAGTTGCATTGAGAGAGTGAGGTTGTATATAAAAATTGTTTCGAGGAAAATTAAGAAAAATTCGGAATCTTTGAGTAGAAATTGAAAATAATTAGGGTTAAGTAATAATTTGCGTATTACTTGGAATTCCCTTGTTTTAGAATTTTCTTAGTGAAAATTACCGCTTCATTTAGATATTATCGGTAAAAATTATCCAATCGCATACTAAAATTCACAATCGTTATCGGAAATTATGCACACGTCTAGACAATTTTTAATAACGGACAAACAAATTTTATGGATAAGTTGGGGAATTATTCACAGAGATCTTACTGAAGTGTAATTTCTACTGAATTTATCACTCCGTGTAGAAAATCAGAATAATTCTTTCAAAAATGCAGATCTACCCAGAAATTTGCGTCTTCAGCGAAAAATTTGCAATTCCCTCGGAATGTTTTTTGTTTTCACTGGAAAATTCGCCAATTACCAAAACCCAAAATCCCTAAAATTACCTCAATTTATTCAGCCACTCATCCACCAATTTATTTTCTCAAGCCATTCAAGGAAGCAAATCAAGGATAGAACAATAAATTCTCGGTTGCCAACATGACCCCGTCACTCAAATTCACAAGCGACGAGGTTTTCCGTGTGCGTCAGCCCTGGGTATATCGATCGAGCATAGACTCACAATTGGTTTTGCCCATGAATCCTTCCCGTAGAGCCGCGAACATTGAATTTCCGAGAAAAAAAAACAACAAATTCTTCATTAAATCCGTTAATTCAGGATGAAATTTTCATGAATGACTGCTTGATTCAGCGGCAATCGATCAATGATGATTAATTGACGAGTGAATAAACAACTTACGATGAGAAGGTGCGTCACAAAGAAATCGATGGGCCACGGTCGCCGAGGGAGCCATGTAACTGAGCTAAATATGACTCACTGCGGGTCACCCCGGCGGTATTAAACTACTAAACTCAAATATCTCTGGATTGAATTCCAGGAACTCTCGGTCGCTCAACCGCGCAAATGGTTCAATTAGAATAAACTCATTAAAAAATCAACGGACCCGTGACTCGTTGAAATACTCTATCTGATGTAACTCTCTATACACACGAGACATTAGAAATGACGTGTTTTTGGCAGTATTACCCGGAATCATAGGATTCACTCGTGACTCATGGAATAATTCCTATCATCATGATTACCAGATAAAGAGAATCATCTCGCTCTCGCGCTACTCTAAATCATGGAAAATCATCCGGAAAAACCGACGGGCAATCGGGACACGCACAAAAAAAATTTGATAAAAATAGGAAATAGGGAATGAGCTAGAAAATTATATTGCGCTTCTCTTGAAGTTTCTATTAATTTTAGGGAAATAGAATTCAAAGAATTTTTCAGAGTCACATTCTTCACCAATTTTTCTTGTTAAATTTTTTAAAACTTTTATAAATGAAATTGGAAAGAAAATTGAATAGAAAAACTTAAAATTCAGGTTACGGTATTTGTTTAGAAATTCAAGTTAAGTAGAATTTAGTAATTTGTGTTACTGGTGCGTAAAAGTTGGCATGCTTAGTACATCGTACGTTTGTGGATTAAAAAAAATTAATTCGGTCAAATTAATAGAAAAACTATGTGGATTTTTATAATCCGAACCGTGGGGGGGATTCGGAGTAAGTAGAGCCGATGGATCGCGGTAAGTCAGCCAAACCTCGGGTCGAACCACGAAAAATATTGGTCGCATACCCGTGCCGAAAAGTGCCTTTTCGTTTGCTAGTAAAGGAAAAGTCAAAACTTGTAAACGAAAAGACTTTTCGTGTACTAGTAAACGAAAAATGGCATAGTTCGCCACTCCCTGAACGTAACATCACTAACAAACAATATAATTCGGATACACGTGCGACGGGGTGTTTCCACTCGTGTAGGGAGGAAACGTAGGCAAGTCGTCCTCACATGCAAAATTACGATCCGAGCCAAAGGCGGGGGTTGATGAACGCTTATCTGATTCCCCTCCGGAGGGTTGAATTCGATTTGTCTGCCGAGGTGGAGCGAAAGTGAGCATTCTAATTTCACTTCGTTCGGTAAGAAACTCTCACTTTCGGTCCATGCAGGCAGAAATAGTATATTTTACCGCCCGAGGGTAGAATACGATTTTTCTTTTCCGTTGGGTGGGGAGAGGCGAATTTCTGCCCGCGGAGCGGGCAGAAGTAGCCTCTTTTTCCGCCCGACGGTAAGAAAATGTCTATTTCCGTACTGCTCTTCACTTTTCCTCGTCCGGGGATTGGTACGGGCCCTTGCCCGAACTCGAAAAAGTGAAAATCACTACGGAAAAATATCGTTC
>JAPYZM010005751.1:0-18128 GCA_030522845.1 Psyttalia concolor | reverse complement strand
CGATTAGGAAACATTTGTATCGCTTAGCTTGCTGGGCGGTCTTCGAGGTGAAGTCGGAACCCTCGAAGACCCTTCAGTGATCTCACTCAAGAGAAAAAATAATAATAATAATAATAATCACGATCACAATCACAATGATGCAATCACTGATGCATCTTTTGTCGGCTTGTCCGACATATGCAATCATGGGTTATATCCACTGGCATAACGCGGCTTCAAGAGTGTTGTGTTACCATCTACGGCACTCTTATAGAATTGACGGAACGCCCATTCTGCCTTATGCTCCAGGAGATATTGAGTCCGTTGTCGTAAATGATATGTGTAAGATTTACTGGAACTTCTCATTTGCGACTATCAGGCCCGTAACAGTTACAAAGCCTGATATCGTCCTCTTCGACTTTGAAAACCAAGTAATTTATGTGATTGAGTTTTCGGCGCCGTCCGAGTACAATATATCTCAAAAAGAAGTGGAGAAACGGCTCAAATACCAGCCTCTCCTGTTTGAGCTGTGTCAGTTAAACCGTGGATTTAGGGCCAAGCTGGTGGTCCTGATCATTGGTTCTCGCGGCGGCATGAGACACACTTTTGTATCTGCGCTTGAGGTGATCCCAGCCTTCAGGCGCACTGCTTTAATATTGGCTGGCCAGATGCAGAAGGCTGTCATCCTTGGCTCTCTTCGACTGCTTAGGCATCATGACTCCGGACTGCAGTAGAGTTCACCCTCTGGTTGGAGGGAGCACTATTGCAGAGCGATTAGGACTTGAGTGTATCGCTTAGCTTGCTGGGTGGTCTTCGCGGTGCTGTCGGAACCCTCGGGGATCATCCAGCGATCTCATTCATGAGTAACAAAAAAAAGAGAAAAAAAACTAGTTCATAACCTGGAAATCCCCGTGACAAAAAACATAATTTCCTTTATTCGTGCATAATTTTAGGTCGGAAATTAGGTTTACTGACAATTTGATAATTGTTTTTACACCCGGGCCTTAACTAAAGGTTAACCATGCTTGACTTGACCAGAAACCGGCCCGTAGGATACGCACGATCGTCTCTTTTACGAAATTTCCGCTCGACAATGAGACCGAGAGATCAGAAACGTTAGAAAAGTTGGTGCAACGGCCCGGAAGCGAACCCGGGAACTTCGCCACACTAATTTTACATATTAAAAAAAAACATTTATATTGAAATTTTAAAGATCTAAAATTGAGATTTTTAACAACTCCGAATCCCTCGCAAGCCTTAATTTCGGAATTAACGGACTCAAGTTGAAAATTGCCAATTACAAATTGTAACCTACAAATACTGAGTTAAGACTTGAAAACTCCAGTAGAGAATTCAAGTTAATCACGTTCTCCCCAATTAACAGATGATAAAAGCTTGAAAACTGATACAATATATAGGAAAAGTTAAAATAGAAAGAGGTTACAAAATTAAGCGAAATATTATTAGGGGGGGGGGGGGGAGGGGGGAAGGCTTGTGGAGATGAAAAACAACGAAAACATTTGTAATACACAAATGAAATAAATCTAATCTAACGTTTTTCTTCTCAGAAAATGCTAAGAGAATTGAGATCATCGGATCTAACGATGATAAAGAGTCCCGGCTGATGATTTGCAATTTATTACACTTTTTGGATGGACAGATATATTTTTAAATAAATTTACAATATCTTCCTTGTAAATAATTATTTTCAAATAAAATTTCATTGAATTATTATTTTTTTTTCAACATTGAGAAAATTTTATTTCACATATTTTCATGTTAATCTATATCACATCGTGGCCCTAATACATTATGCACTTAATTAAGGAGACTTGAAACAGCAGAAGTATTTCGCACGTGGTTCTCCACGAATTTAACGATAATCGACTAATCAATTATTCATGTTAATCATGGTCTGTCAATGAAACTATCACATGTGATATTCTCACTGTGGGATACTATTTCTCGCCTCCGCATTGCTCATTGAAAAATTCACTTTACTATAAATGTCTTAACAAAATCATGAATCAATAAAACCTTAACTCTCTTTATTATCATTGATAATTGCACGTTAGTTGCATCATAGAATACTGTAGTACTTAATTCACAAATTATGATCGTCGATAAGATTTAAAGAGTACATATTCCTCTCTTATTGAACAACTTCAATCGTAATTCTCCGAAAAATAGAAATCCTTGGAGGGCAAAATTTTCAATAAAACTTTTCAAAAATTTTCATTACATATAGACTTTAAAAAAACACTAAAACTGGGTAACATTATTATCTTCATCATCCACAAACGCCATATTATCAACCCCCATCTTTTGTCTTTCGTTTTCGTCCTTTTCATCTGTTCTCCTCTCCAAAATATTCTCGACACTGGGTGTGAGTGGTAATACAGGCGTATCCCGGCTCAACTTGGGCCAGTCGGCGTCCTTGAGCTCCTCCAGAACTCTCAAGTACTCCCTTCTACTCTTCTCCGGCTTGTATAACTTGGCTTTGGCCTTTCTCTCGATCAAAAAGTCAATGATAAACATCTCCACAAATAGGCATATCAAAAAATTAGCAAAGCCCATCGCCAAAATGATAACAGGCCATTGCAAATTTGGCGGAAGCTGCAGTTGGAGGATCCGAACGATCCACTGTGCAGGACGAAGAGTTATGTATGCGCAGACTGCGATGAGGGCGACAATGGACAATGTAAACGAATTATTCGTGTAGATTGCTTTTCTGTAGGGCTTGCCACGTGAAAAAATCACAGCTGTCGTGATGTATTGGAACATCGATATGGAGAATACTGAGTAATTTTCGTAGCTCATGTAATCGAGAAGTTCATGCTTGAGAGATGGCTGGAACCAACTGAACTGTTGAACTCCGAAGAAAGCGGCCGTTTGAAACGCCGAAATTATCGACATTTGGAGGATTAAGGAAGTCAGAGGAGTGAAGGAGAGAATGGACGTCATGGGTGGATGGGGTGCCAATTTGCCAGTGTAAGCTTGGGTCTTGCCGAAAAAGAAGGCAAAGTTCACGATCAGGCATATGTCGATGAAGAGGAACTCGATGTCAGTGAGATTGGAGTCTATGGAGTACAGGATTATGGTGGAGAGGAACTCTGTTAAGGCGCACGTTACCATGAATTTGAAGATGCCAAAGGATGTGACGAGTGCCGCTCGTCCTTGGCGAATTACTTTGGGTACACAGGTGATATCGGGAATGCGGGAAGTGAAGGGTGACGCCACACTGGAACAAAAACCAATATTTAAAAGTTATCGACGAAAAAATCCGGAATGATTTGATCATTTACACTGGAAGAGTTAAAATTCTCCAAATTTTCTTAATCACCTTGATTCAGCTTCGGACAGAGATATTCCTGCATGAGCTGCCCGAAGAGCTCCACAATCATTGGCCCCATCGCCACACATTGCTGAAATCATTGGCTAGTATCAGCCAAATGTACCTCCATCGACTACTCACAATTTTTGTGAATAAAATGGGTAAAAAGATAAGAGAATGTATATAAAATGAGATTGGTAATTACGTGAGTATGATGACAAAGAATACTATATATAAAAGCATTATCGCATCTCATTTTGCATACTGCAGTTTAATAAACATTGCGATGGATGAAATGAGCCTCAAAATTTTGCAAAAATTGCAGTATCGAGCAGTATGAAGTATATTACACTGTAGAAGACAAACGAAACTATGGTTCAGTCAGCATAACTTTTAACATCAAACGAAGGAGTGGGGGTAACGCGATCATACGCAAAATGGAGATGGTAAGGGTAGCATTTCATGTTAAAACTATGCTGACTTCAGTATAATTGCAACGCTTGAAACATTAGGATTTTTGTCAGTCGAACAAAGACCAAAATTAAATGGTATCGAATATATTCATAATAAAGTTATGAGAGGAGACATAAAGAAAGAATGCAAGGAGGAGAAGAGCGACAAAATATGGACAAAATGACGTATTATATAAAGGCTTACAATTATACAATGAACTACCATCAGAAGTGAAGCTAATGACAAGAAATGTAGTCAAGAGGGAAGCAATAAGATTCCTGAAAGATATGTATAAGCCATAGTAAATATTAAGTGTCAGCGAAATCCAAAAGGGCAAGACATGTAGTAAGGAAACGCTAAATAAACGAATCAATCAAAACCAAAATCACAATCCAAAACTTACCGACATAATAACCAAGCTGCATCAGCTCTGAAACGAGCTGTTGTTTCTGATCACTCGTCATCCTCGCGAATACTGCACCTCTCACACAGATCTTCGCCACCAACTCTGGATAATGCTCTCTCAACAACTGCCAGGTTTGTCCAGAGAGGGCGAAACGGTAGTTCGAAATTGGAGATCCCCTCTCTATGGATTCGTAGTTCATAGACAACAGCTTTCCTTTTTGAGGAGAAAACTTGGCAGGCGCGCCTTGCACATTGAAATAAATCTTGGCATTGGCTTTTTGCTCGGATGGCATTACTGTTACATTAATGATGGTCTCGTCTCGGTCGAGAATTTTACATTCTTTAGCGACACTTACGGCCGTTTGTATATTATCACCGGTGATCATCAGAATCTGAATGTTTGCCTCTCTTAGCTCTTCAATTACTCGTATTGTCGGCTCCTTCAGTCGGTTCTCGAGGATAACCAGCCCCAGAAACTCCAGATCCTTCTCGATCTGATCCCTGGGCATCTTTTGAATTTTGGTGAAGTTGGAAGTGATGAAACCCCTTCCTATAGCTATTACTCTGTATCCTTGCTCCGTGTATTTCTGCAGTTCTGAGATTATATTAGTGGGAACAGTCTCGGGTTTACTGAGACTGAGGATCATCTCCGGTGAGCCTTTGGTATAAACTCGGAAGTGATCGGTTCCGAGGACCTTCACAATTGTGGACATTCGTTGAAGCGAACTTGAGAACTGGTACTGCTGAATTATTCCGATTTCAGAGACTTGGTTCATGTTCTCGGTGAACAACTGGGAGGAGTCATTTGGAGGTTTGACAATGGTTGGCGCGAGAAGGTCGTATTTACTCGTGTCAGCGATGTCTGGCTCCTCGAGGGTCCAACCTGTGCTCTCGAACATCTTAACATCGAGGGGATCTCCACAGAGTTCATTGTTTATTAGAGTTAGACTGTGACAGACGAGCATTCCCTCGAATATCGAATGATTTCGGAGATTTGGAATGGTCTTCTCGGGGTCTTGGAAGATTGCGTTTACATTTGGAACCACTCCCCACATGTCTAGACCGTCTTCAGTGAGTGTTCCTGTCTGAATGGTAACAATGAAGATTTTATTGAATGAATTTTGGCACGCGAATCAATCAAATTAAGGAGCTAGCTAATCAATTTTTTTTTTTTTCGTAATTTTGAGGCAATTGTCCAAAATAATTATCGAGTGACCTATCAGAACATCATAAACTTATTTAACTACATGGAGAGCAAAGTTCGATACAAATTTCTGTTTCGTTCAATAATTGAGTTGCGTTTTGACCGCAAAAAATTACTTAACGGGTCAATAAACTTCAACATCTTCACCAAAAATTATGAATTATTATTTGTTTCGAAAACAAGGTCAATGTCAACTAAATCAAGATCTTTTCAACATCCAATAAATTCAAAATATTTTGTCTTCATATTTTGGAAAATCCTAAAACTTCCGGATTGAAAGTTTTTTTCTCAGTGTATTTTTTGTGATATTTTGTTTTTGTGAATTTTCAAGCCATAAGTTTGTTGATAAGGCGTACTTATAAAAGGAAACTATTTTTTCCTCAATTTAGATAATTTGTAGTAACCAGCAAAAAAAATTCACCGAGCAGTTGGATCATTTTCCGTTTCAAGACCGCTCGGGGACTCTTTGTTAAAAAAAAAATTAATTGTTTCCGAACGATGAAAATGCATGACCATTACTAAATACAACGATAATTTCTATGTGTCTCATCTGTGTAATAGTTTAGGAAATTAAATAATTGACATCGACTAATGTCACGAAATTAATTGATCACCTTGTCAAAGCAGATGCAATTAATACTCCCAGAGACATTGATAACTCTGCTATTGATGCAGTATATCTGGGCTTTTTTGAGCCGCGCCTGAGCGTAGAGTTTTCCGACTGTCATGGCAGCAGGTAGAGCCGGGGGAATGACAATTGTGATAATGTCCAGCGCCTTAATGGCAATGTAGGAAGCTGTTACTCCTCTGGAGGCTTTTGTGACAACAGTGTAGATGAAGCCAAGCAGTGAAATTACTGCTAGAATTCCTATGAACTTGTAGGAGTCCTGATCGAATTTGAAATCCGCTGGTGGAGGGTACAGAATAGCTGCCACCAGGGCCCCTCTATTTGTCTGAAGACCGGTGCGAATGACTCGAGCGAGCACCGGACCGTCTCCATAGAATCTAAATCAAATTAATCGTAAATGCATATTCTCTCACTGCTCAACCAGGAATGTACAGTCAATTTTAATTTAAGATCCGGATGGACTATCTTTTGGAACATTATCTGTCACTTTGTAGAATTTTAGCAATATTGCCCACAATTTTTCTAGTTATCGGTTCTTAGTTGTTTTTTATTTCTACAAAAACTCTATAAAGTGACAGAAATGTGATGTAATATTACGCCGCGAATTACGATTCTTTCGTGTGAGCATATTTTTAGAATATTGTTAATAATAGTACAAAGACCGATAAAGAGGGTTTTTTATGACTCTTTGCCTATATATAGTGCAAACTAAGATTTATTATCAAAGTGTTTCCTTCTGCCGGCATCTCTCTAACACTCCATGGCTGATGACCACACTCACAGGTAAATGACGAATTTTTTATATGCTTGTACGACACTTCCTACTAAATAATACAATAAAAATGCTCTTTACCGCCCTTCAATTATCACTTTTTTTTTTTTTCATTATAAATTCATACTCATCAGCACACTGACTGTAATGAAATGTTGCATGGAAAAAGCCCAGATAATATTTTCGGAAAAGATAAAATATGAAAAGACAGTCAATATCTGGACCTTAAGACAAATATCTTTCATTTTTTTTTACAAAGAAATAATTTTTTAATACCTCGTTTGAATTATTATTGTTCCACTGTAGAGAGTATGTTGCGTGCACTCTTTCCGATCGTAAAGGATTTTCTTGGGAGTGAGAGGAGTTTTAGTGACTGGTACAGATTCGCCTGGAATTGAGAAAAATAGTAATGGTAACCGTAATTGACATTTTCAAAAATTAATCCTTATTTTGAGTTTGAAAATTCTTAAAAAGCCTCTATTTAGACATTCGTTTAAGTTGGTTATTGCATTTTGTTATTATACTGAGAAGAAAATTTAATTTTACAGATTAAATATTTCGTAGACAAAAATTTCAAGCTAAATTTTGTGTGTCAATTTCTGTTATGTAGTTATCTAAAGAATAGTTGATGCTTGGAATTATATTTTCTTTTTCAGTGTGTTTAATGATTTTTTAAAATGGTTTTCCATCACCTGTGAGCATTGATTCATTAACAATACAATGTCCAGTAAGTAATACTGCATCGCAAACAACAGTTCCTTGATGTCTTGGTAATTCGATAACATCGCCAGGGACTAATTCAGCACTGGAAACAGTGTCGAAGGTTCCGCAACTTCTCCTCACCCGCACCATCTCAGTCGAAGCCACTGTTCCATGAAGATTCTTCTGATTCTAACGATCAATTGTATCGTGTCAATTTTCATAATTAAAGTGACGTCGGTGTAAAATTGAAAATTCATCATTTTATCGATGAATCATTGATACCGGAAAAATACAATGACACAAATGGGAAGGGGAAAAAATGACATCCAGATAATGATCTCCTTTGAGTACTTACGCGGCGTGTCTGAAGAATAGAACTGCTTATTCCGAATAGAGACATGAGAATAATTGCCGCTGTGTAATAATAATAACCATCGGCAAACCAGACGGCCAGAGTGAATACTTGAAACATGTAGAATGGGTTGAATACTTCGAGCAAAAGAAGAACCATTATACTCTGCAGAGGGACTATTATCTCGTTTTTTCCGTAGACTATTCTCCTGAAAGTTTAATGGAACATGAGTAAAATTGAACGTAGAAGAGCCGAGAAGAATTGGGAAGTTGAGGGGGGTCTTAGAGAAGGTGAAATTATCGAAAAAGTTTACCCCCATCAAGAAAAAAAATGAAGAAATTAATGGAATTTTAAAAATTGACAATTTTTTATCTTTTTTCAACTTTGAAATAAATTTAAACTTTTTCAACACATTGAAATGAAAAAATTTGTTCGTAACTCGTGAAAAAACTGGTTTTTGGCTTGTGATATAAAACCTCCCACTCACCAAAAACCTTTTTTTTTCACTTGTTACGAAATATACTGTTCACTCACCTCAAGAGTTGTTCCTCCTTGGAGAGACCCTTGTTGAATCCCAAATGCAATTCTGTACAGGGAACATATTTATCCAGTGCCACTAGCATTGCAAACTCATTTTGTATCTCGTCCCATATGTAACATTGTTTTTTAAACCAAAAAGCTCGATAATCCATAACATCGCGTTTGGTTCCATTTTCAAGGCTTATGCTCAATTTCTGGCCTTCAATTCTAGTGAGTATTTCAAAATCTGGATTTCCCAACCTCTTCAACATCTCAGGAGACCTAGAATTATTTTTACGGTGCAATTTCGACGACCTCTTGTTTATTTTTGCTCTAATTCATTAAATTAATCCAATTGAGTCATAGATTTTGATGACTGTCTACCTTAAATTGCTTGTTCCAATGACTCTGATGTCCTTCACCGAATAGGTTTTGTATTTTCCTTGATAATCGTCCTGAGAAAGTAATAAACATAGCCAATTATTGATTAATTGAATGACAAAGTGTGCAAGTTTCAAGCGATGACACTTTACGGGGATTTTTAATTGATCAATCAAATTAATGCTCTTACTATTATGAGTAATCTCGTTGCTCGACTCAGCGGACATTTTCGATAAGTGGCATACAACTGCAAGTGAGGATACCAGTGAAAGAATAATCGGATAATTCCAAGTGTCAACAGGTAGAACAGATACGTCAGACATGTGCAGATGTAACTTCGTTCGTAGCCATTTATTTGCTGAAATAATAGACATTCTTTCAACTGATTTATTCTCCTCATCATCCGCGACCAACCATATTCTCATTTTGACAATTTTTGTGTATTCAATATTATACATATATATCTATTAGATATGACAAAATTGCAAGATATATTTCAAAAATCACGGGGGGGGGGGGGGGGGGGGGGGGGTGGGTGGGTCTATAAAAATTATGATTTTTCAAGGGAATGGAGGATCCTAATTTCTAACTTGCCGATAATTAGGTGTGGTCAATATAAAATGGCGATAAGACTATAATTATCAATGTATAATTACACCCTCCATTCCCTAGATTCCGCTTGTTAAAAAAACACTACTTATTATCCCTACACATACAGCACACTTCAGGCCAAATTATCGTCAAGTAAGAGATTATGATCGTTCATTTGATTGAAAAATCATAATTTTTCGTACTTTCTAGCAAAAATAAAAAAAAATCTTCAAAAAGACCGGCCTTAAATCGATTTTTTCCGCCCATGTTTTTTTAGCTTTTACGAAACCTTAAATTGTGCGTAACTGTTGAACTACTTCACAATCATTGCAATTACAAAAAAGACTTTGAGTTCATTTAAACATTAAAATTTGCTTTTGATTGTTGTTTAAAATTTTATTTACCAATTCTTCCGTGTCATGACCAGAATTAATTTTCTGCCACGTCCGATCCAACTTTTTATCAGTATTCAACCCTGAAAAATAATAGAAAATAGTTAAATTGGTTTTCACATGAGACGAAAATGACCAGCCCAGACAGCAAAATTTGATAATTTGCTGCCCTTTATCGGCAAAATGGCCTTCTTTACTGCAAATGTTCGAATTATTGTTTACTGGGAAATTATCCATACATTTAAGGCCCGGGTGTTGTAATAATTTCAGAGCTCAAAATCGTCGCGACTGATTACACGTGGTATAACCATCGAATCGTGAGCAGACGTAATTTCCAATCCACAGAAGTCATGCACGGAGGTCGAAAAAGTTTGCTTACGATTCGATAATTATTTTCCTTAGCATTAGTCACGACGAGTTCGTGAAATGAACTATCGCACTCGCATAGTATTCTACCGATACGTTCAACTACACTAGCACACGTGAAAGTGAATACGAGTTATTATCACAGCTGAGTTCACCGCTGCTATCACAGTCAAACGAGTTTGTAAATTTTCCTTTTTCTCAGCATTTTTTTCTATTCGATAAGCATTTTTATGTTAATTTATCACATGTTACCATTGAGATTTGTCATAACGTTGGCAGCACTAGTCCAGCGAATGACCCTTTCCTCTGGATGCTAATGAAGACGAGATTTGATTAGAAGGGGATAACTCAACTCTTACTGAAAAAACAAATAAAACTGCTCAGCTGACTCATCATAAACTCATCGGAATATTCTGGCGTTCCTGAGAGGCGTGAAAACAAAGAAATATACTTTCGTTGAAAAAAATCTACACCTGAACATATAGTTCACGTCCGCTAAAGGTCGTTCCGAGAAAAAAAATTGAAAATTTTTGGTTTCCAATTTCCAAAGTAAAAGACGATAATTTTAGGATGAGGACATTTTCTCTCAAAGTTCCTTGACAAATTATCTAATTCGATAAACAGATAAAGAAACAAAGAATAATTCCACTCGAACGGACGGAAAACACCAGTTATAGTGACTCGGTGAAGGTTCCGGTGCGATAACGACGAATTTAAGGATATAACAAGGCCTCTACCTCCTGATAATTTTCTAGTTGATAAACACAGAAAAATTTTAATGCAAATTACACTTTTTTGCGCATGTAGAACTGGCATATTTGTATTTCAGACTCCAAATCGAAGCCAGATTTACGCCAAAAAGTGGTTTTTACTTTTCGCGAAGCGTATTTTACGCTTCAGAAGGTGGAAAGAAAACTTGTTTATGCCAGTTTCGCTCGGTTAAATCGCGGATTACGGGCACAATGACATAAAATATTGTATGGAACTTGTGCGTAATGTGTTTTTTAGCTCGTGGGAGGTTGTAACACGAGCCGAAGGCGAGAACCAAAAACACCATTACGCACATGTTGCATGGATATACTATTAGGTCTACAATGAGAAAAAAATATACTATTTCACTGACTGAGTGAAAAGTTACTTTTTCGACACAGCGTGATGAGAAGCTGATTTTGCTATGGGAATTTTGGATATTTAATTGTCCAAAACAAATATGCTCGGCAAAATTAATTTTTTTTTCTCAGTATATTTATTGGATTGAGGACTGAACCAGAGGTTTATGTAAAATAATTTGAACACTGTATTTGTACTTTTATCAATTGATGTTATTCAAAGGTCTTCACACCTCGACGTTTTGGAAAAGATTCACTCAAACGAAAACTACGAAAACTCCTTTTTGCCTGCGATCTTCATTTTGGGTTTTTTTGTCTTGCCATATTTATGACCCTTCCACTTTTGGGGAAAACCCATTGAAATTACTTGAGGCCTACATGTGTTTGGGACATGTTGAGAGAAAAAGAGAAAGAAAGAAAGACTGTTGTAAAACAGAACTATTGAGGGAATTTAATCTACTCTTAATACCCTCTCACCAAGTTGACCACTTGGTCTCTTTGACAGTCTGACCTAATTCTTCAAAAAGGGTTTTTTCAAAAAAATTTTTATTTTGTCGACAGAAAGGCCGGCTGTGGTTGCGGATATTGGCTCTTCGGGACACAATCGTCGACCAATTTTGACATCATTTTTGTATTCTCCCCTATCTGTGTCTGTTCAACATGTGTTCTCTTTGCCGCTCACGCTGTGTCGGAAAAGTAGCTTTTCAGTCTCTCTCTGCTTTGCGTCGAGGGACTGAAAAGTGCTTTTCCGACACATTGAGATGAAAAATATTGTTCCTAACACGTGAAAAAAGTGGTTTTTGACTTGTGGGATTATATCACTGGCCTTCGGCTCGTGATATAAACCTCCCACTCGCCAAAAACCGTTTTTGTTCACTTGTTACGAAATATACTATTTTAATTCGAGGCAACCAACATGGTTATTCTCAACAAATTGAGATTTAGAATGAACATTGGAGCCACGCAGCCATAATATCTAACCAAGTTTCAATTTCAAGGTCTAAGCGGACTTATACTAGACATTTACCAAACATTTTTTTATTGTGAAACCAGTTGAAAGCTATGGGTTTGCATGTGCTACGAATATTTTGAAGAGATTCATGGTTTATGATTGAGAATGTCCCCGGGGGCTTCCCCAAGCAGATGTTGCAGAATTGTCTTTGTTCATCAGCTCATCCGAGTCCCAGATATATTAAAAATCCATTTTTGGGAAAAACCTATTGAAATTATTGAGGCCGACATGTATTTGGGATATGTGTCTTTTTTTATGTTTTATTCTAAAAGGGACACGCTTAAGACAATCGATTATCTCGAAAATCTCGAAATGTTGAAGCCATGATTCCTTATTCGCTGAAACTGATGACACTGCGCCACTAACTGTCATGGCGTCCAGTTTCACTAACTTCTCAAAATCTTAACACGACAGGCCCTCTATAATACAGCGGGCGGAGCCCGCGTTCGGGCTCATTACCGAAAAAAGGGAAAGAAAGGAAGACTGTCGTAATACTCTCGGGGATTTGGTCTAATTACAGTAGTATTCTACGTTAAGTAAACTCGCGGTTGACACCTAAATTCCCTTTTCTTTCTATTTTAATTCGCGATAATTCGTGCGTGAAAATAAGAGACATTTGCTTCATGTGACCCTTTAAGGATATACCGGTGAAATAACAGAAATTGACAAAATACGGCTGATTTTGGGAATTATTTTTTAAATACCAAATTATATGTCAAGTTTTAAATAGCCTAGATACACAGCAATAACAAAAATAAATTTCAAAGTAGCTACTCGTAGGTGAGGTTGATTAGACGATGGCCTTATTTTCCTTCATTATCGACCAATCGACAATGTAGAAAAGCAGCTAAATTTACCGATGCCCTATCTGATCGCATGTATGAGTAGTAACTTTCGAATTTATTTATATTGTTACCCCGTATCTAGGCTATCTGAAATTTCGCACATCGTTTCTTACTTCATTCATTAACTCGCTAAGAAAGTTTTATAGAATTGGCTGCATTTTTATAATTTTCTCGATCTCGCCCGAAGATTCTTAAGACGAATGTGTGATTTCTACTCAGTAGAGACTCTCTACTCAGTAGAGAGTAAGTTGCGCCTAGATTTTTCTTAGTTTATTAATTCAAGTCGAGCGACTCGAACTCAAATTTCGTGTTTGTTTTGATTAGAAAATCGAATTATTTCTCGGAGAAATGACTCAAGCCGATCTCGAGTGAATTACGAATGTGTAATGATACGCATTAATAACTTAATTACCAATTAAGTAATTATTCGGAAAACATTTACCAAACCCATTCAATTGTTTTATCAATGACACGTAAAGAGAAAATATTTAAGGAATTCTGGGTGAGATGGAACGTGACAGTTGCCTCGAATTTTCAATAATAAATGACTTCACTTCATGGCACACCACATGAACAAACAATAAACAATTATTCAATGAAAATGAAAAAATCGACCTGTCCCTAATTATCGTAATGTCGCGTTCTATTACGCACACAGAAAAATATGAACGTAAATTACGTTTTCTGAAACATATTTTACGTATAAAGTGGAGGAAGTAATTTACACCTTCATAAACGTAAATGATACTCAAGAAAATATAACTTACGTTTATATTTTTCTATGTATATAAACTAGAAAATTATTACTGTTACTGCAATATTGGAATATTTTAAAGCGACAGCGGTTGCCTTGATAAATCCTTAAATTCGGGGTTATCTCACCGGAACCTTAACTGAGCGACTACAACTGCTGTTTTCCGTCCGTTTGAGGGGAATCGAAGGACATTATTCTTTGTTTCTCCACTCGTAGATTATCAAATTAGATAATTTATCGAAGATCCTTCAAAGAAAATTTTCTCACCCAACGATTGCGGTCACTCAGCACTAACAATGGGAAAAGAATTTCCACATTTCATATGAGAAAAAAAATCGTCTCGTAATATGTCAAAAAAACTATTAATCATCTGACTTTCCCCTCAAGCTGTTGTTTTATGCATTGAAATCCTAATAAAACGCAGAAGTCATCGATCAATCCTGCGCTACAAGAGATAGTGAAGTGATAATGATGTATTTATTGCAATCAAAGTGCAACAATTCATGAATAAATTTTCCTATTGATTCATTATGTAGCACTAGTTATAACTGCATACCGTTACCATTACAAAATAAAAAATGGCGGAACAATTAAAAAGGAATAAAAAATCGATGATTGTAGAAAAAATGAAGGACGTGGGCTCGTGGTGATACTCGTGGTGAACGTTGAGCTGAAAATTTCTCAATGGTAAATCGTTGGAATTATTATTATACATGGAAGGATCCGATGGGGATCGTATGCTAAGGATACTCTGTAGGTGGTATCGAGGTCATTAGACGGTCCGCGATGACACTCGTACGTGGTCAGTTTTTTAGACTAAACTAATGCTGCTGTTGCATAATAAAGATTTTACTTTCATTTAGTGGCGGGACTGACATTAATAAAATATGGTATATTATGGTACTGGTTTTCATACGAAAAGTTGAGAAAACATTGACAAAATTACAATTTTTTTTAATACCTACTGACAAAATGTTAATAACTATTTTTCTCATAGGTCCTATATTAATGAGAATAATCAATTTTCAATGGTTAAATAACAAAATACTACTATTTTGAAGAAAATAACTGAACACCGAGACAATATTCTTTTAACTAAATCCAATAAGTTGTATTTTCGTGTTTATATTTATATATTTCGAATATTTTTTAGACATTATTTTTTGAGAAAGTAATGACAATAGTCATACATTGGTTGTCCTCTTCAGACATTGTGCGACAACATAACAAGACAATAGCTATTTTTTACCTCACTCCGATCGATTATTTAAAATCTACAATCGACAATCTTTTCCTCAATTTTCGGCTGTTATCACCCAAATCTGATCGTCATCGACGGAAAAAAGTCAGTCGAATTGTATTTTCTATTCAAACCATTCTGTCGAAATATCTTCGACGCGATTTTCTTTCCCCATTTTTTTAACTTTATTCGTTGAATTGTTAAAAATTGAAAAACACAAAAATAAAACGAAAAAAAGCACAAAAAATTCGAGGCATTTAAATTATATAGAAAATAACTCAATAGATAAGTTGTATAGAAAAAAAGGAGTCTAGTTCGTTTTCAATATTTTTTTTGTGATTTTTAGCATTATAAAAAAATAACAATAATAAGTGTCGATCCAGATTTTTTTTTCTCACACCGTCTGGATTACTCAGAACATACAATGGTTGCTTCAATTTTCTCCCTTATCTCCCAAAATTTTATCGCCATTCAGCATTTAGTGAGGATTAACTCACCTCCGTAAATCCACAGGTATAAGAAATTCCTCAAGCTCACAAGATAACCAAAACCACTCGAAAATCTTATTTACTTTGGCTTATCAGTGGAAAAGAAAATTTCAAGCAATCATTGACCCGGCATTTTCCTTCCTACAATCGGTCAAATTGTCTGGAATATTTTTTTCGTTTGCACATTTATAAAATTTTTTTTACTGCAAAATTCGGTTATTAATTCTGTTAAATTGTGGCCACTCAATTTTTTTTATGTCGATGGTTCGCGTTGTTTTTTTTTCTTTTTTTTTGATTGCTAAAAAATTACTCGTACGCACGATCGAAAATCTGGCGCGGAACTGACACTTGCTCGACTGCCACTCGTCTCTGTTTCGTTCTGTCATGTGAAAATAAAAAACTCCCACCACTGTCAGCCCCGCTCCCCTCTCCCCTGCCCCCTCTCCGTGGATTGCTTGAACACCTGGAGCTTAAAATGCATTTTCTGTGGTCGATGTATTTTTCGTTGATGGAAAATAAATAAAAAAATTATCAGAAAATCAAATCAAACCGGTAATCAGTACCGACTATTCAGTTATCAATAAATCACTCCAATTTTTGGCAGATAGCAATACTGAAGTTATAACATTTGTTATAGAGCGCTAATAAGAGCTGAAAAAAGGTAATTATGCAAATTCCGATGTCTCCTCTCTCCGATCACTTTCAGGGATTTAAGATCTTTTTGGGAGTTCGGTTGTGATTCGAGAAATTTGGTAATTGAAAAAATATAATTTCCGGTGATTTACATTCCCGGTATGCTAATGTTAATTACTTTGTAATGAGTGGAGTAATGATAATATTACCCCTTATCTTTACTCATTTCAATACATCGAAGTAACATTAACGACGCTTATCAGTAATAAAACTATTTTTATGAGGCATTCGAGTGAAAATAATTGATAAAAAGTCGGATCGAGAGTGAGACAAGTGCAATGCATGTTTTCAGGCGACTTATTGTCAAGGTCTAATTATTGAATGTTATCTACACTTCAAAAAATCAGATCTCATGAATTGGAGATGTCAATTCAATTAATTCATGTTTTAAATATAGGAATAGTATCTTCAAAATAATCCGTTGACGTTTTTAAAAAAAATAATGACGTATGATTTAGCAATTTAATAGTCTAATGTCCATCATCAATTAATTAACATTTCGTTTTTAAGTGTCACGGGGATATTTTTGAACGGACAATAATTCTCGGGGAAAATTCACAATTTAAAAAACAATCGGGGAATGGATTATTGAATGACATGCGATTGTTAATGACCGTAAAACAATGATTCGCGAATCAATAAAATCATTTTTAATATCAGATTATTACCTGTTATCTCTCCCTGACCCCTTTACTCCTCAACCGATACATTTATTGTACAACGAGACGACAGTCAATACAATATCGCGTTTAATCTGACAGTTATGAAACCAATAAAAAAATCATCTATTCGAATATGCTCAATTTCTATGGATTGGGACATTTTTATTGGCTCATTTTGACGCATTTTATTAATTATTGCCTTGAGACTCGTATTCTTATTTTCCTTACTCATAAAATCATAACTCTTGCCTCCGTTTCGACATGTAAACTCACATTCGCCAAAAAAATAACTTCTGTCGCCCGATGACATGTGTTGTTATTAAAGAAATTGAGGTAAAATTATGGCACCGTAAAATTTTATTGAGATTATCCCGACCTAATGAAATGGGTTTAAGAGGAATTTCAGGGAACGCTATCAACGTTATCAGGCAATAAATGTTTCTGCAACAAGGCAAAATTTATTTTTCCCCGATAACACACAGAAAAATTTAAGTGTAAGTAACGCTCAAAATCAGTGATAATTATAACCTCACATGTAAATCTCAAATGTCAACTCGCCTTGGAAAATTACACATTGTTCCCTTCAAGGGCCACATCAAGCAAATTTCCATGAAAAAATAAACTATAATTTAAAATAAAGATATACGCCCCTGCGCACGTTCTGTAGATTGTTTTTCATTTGATTTCTTTTATTTGTACACTCGGACATTTTGAACCTGATTCTTTGTAATTATTCGAATTTTTATAAATAATAAATACTTATTTGACAAAACTAGAAAACATGGGGATTATTTTCAAACAAGCTCTTTGGTAAATATTGAGAAATAAGTAAATAGAGGGATCAATTTCAAATGCATAATTACATTTTAATTACCACGATAATATTATGCCCATTTTAAGACTAAATTACACTTAACAAAACGTTAACGACACTTACAAAAGTGTGTGTTTCATCCTTCTATCTAAAAAAGACAATGAATTAATTGGATTTATTTTTAATATGTTTGGGAGTCGGGTGAATGGATCAACAAAAAACATTTTTTCAGCATCTGCTTGGGGAAGTCCCCCGGGACATTCTAAATTATAAACCTTCAATCTCTTCAAAATACACTAAGGGCCAGTTTTCTATTAAGTTAACTGTGGTTAATTCGTAGTTAAAGTTAAGTCCAGCGCCCCCACTTGGCTTCCGCGTCAGGGGAATTATTTCCCCTCTGACCATGTGTTTAGGAAAATGGCGCCCCTATAGG
>JAPYZM010005748.1:0-11995 GCA_030522845.1 Psyttalia concolor | reverse complement strand
TTTATATCACGAGCCGAAGGCGAGTGATATAATCCCACGAGTGAAAAACCACTTTTTTCACGTGTTACGAACAATATTTTTCATCTCAATGTGTCGAAACAGCACTTTTTAGTCCCTCGACGCGAAGCGGAGAGTGACTGAAAAGCGACTTTTCCGACACAGCGTGATGAAATAGTATATTTCGTAACAAGTGAAAAGAAATGGTTTTTGGCGAGTGATATAATCCCACGAGTCAAAAACCACTTTTTTCACGAGTTACGATCATAATTTTCCATTTTAGTGGGTCGAAAAAGTACGACGCGAAGCGGAGAGTGACTGAAAAGTTACTTTTCCGATACAGCGTGACGAAATAGTATATTTCGTAACAAGTGAAAAAAAATGGTTTTTGGCGAGTGGGAGGCTTATAATCCCACGAGTCAAAACCACTTTTTTCACGTGTTACGAACAATATTTTTCATCTCAATGTATCGAAAAAGCACTTTTCAGTCCCTCTCCTCTTCGCGTCGAGTGACGGAAAAGTTACTTTTCCGACACAGCGTGATGAAAACGTAATTTTCTCTTCGCGAACCAATTTCTAAAAGCATCAACAATTAAAAAAAATTATGTAAACAATTTATTTAAATTTCAATAAATTGTTCCTAAAAAATCCAAAAGGTGAAAAAAACTCTCCCCAACCTCAATTAAATCACTAAAAAATTCAAACAAATGAAAAATTCAACAAATCCCATCTCGCCTTTCCCTCTCTTCGCATCAGAATTTTCCCTCCCAAAATGCCCTCTCAAAAAAAAAATTATAATCCCCAGAAATATGAGAATGACTGCCTTATCCCTAAATCTCGGCGTCGTGGCATAATCAGACGATTAATTAGATAATTGAAACGCGAATGGGAACGCGAGGAAGAGCAGGCCTCGACCACCGCGATAGCGGGGCTAATGAAAGCGCAGATTAATCTTGCAAATTTAATGCCCTCAGCACTAACGACACGCCTCACATGAGCACAATAACACATGTATCTTCGGTATGTGCGAAATTGGAGTGTACTCTTCACGTGAAATATTTCATTCGGTTATGAAGCCCTTTGGGTCATGCACGGAAGTAAGAGTAATCGGTTTAATGATGAATGCGTTTGTAGTGACAACCGTCTCACATCATAAAATGTTCGCCATTTTTTTCTGCTCAATCGAAACAACTCAATTTTTTTCTCTCTCGGAACTCCTCAGTAATTAATTAATTACTGATACCAAGCCGATACCAATTAATTACCAAACAATTTCCTGACATTATTTGCTCACTGAATTAATTATACTAAAATGAAAAGCAAGGGAAACAATTATTTCGCCGAAATGGGCAAAGTAAAAATAAATAAATTATTGAATTAATTGTTAATCATTAATTTGATGATTTAACTCCCCCAGACAATAGTTTCCATCGCTTGGCCCCATTGATAACAATTATCTCAAAATAATTAGATTTTGTACTCGCAGAATTCCTGGATAATTAATTAATCAACCGACACAAATTAATCACCAAAGCATTTCCTAAAATTACTTGCTCAATGAATTAATAATAATAAAATAAAAATCAAAGGAAACAATTATTTCACCAAATTAATTCAATTAAAAATAAATAAATTTTCCTCATTATCGCAGATGATTTAACTCCCCCAGACAATGATTTCCATCGCTTGGCCCCATCAATCATAATCATCCGTCACTTGGCATAATGAAAAGCTTTTCTATTTCAATAACTTCACCTTCACCACTTGATGAATGGAATTTAATTATCCCCCCTCTCTCTCTCAAGTTAATGAAATATTCCACTCCTCTCCTTTGTTTTATTTATGAATAAATATTTCACGATTGTGAGCCCGAGGTGTCCTCCATATTGTTGAGGACAGGAGACGAGGGTTCGTCGGGGTTGTTGCGCAATCAGAGATTCGTATCGTTTGTTACAGGGATAGGGCGGAGTCCTGGGCTCGCTTGCCCATTATCAGTGTGCCAGGCGAATTACTTTATACACTCGTACTACATACACTTTCACTCTGCTCCCCCCTCCACCCCTTTTTTGTGTTGATGCATAAAAGAAATTAGAGAACATGAGAAAAACAAGTTGATGGCATGGACAAATGCATTTATGGCCAATTTCAGAGAATTTTTTTTTTTCAGGGATTTTTCAGTTGGCTCAAGTTGGGTGTGCAACACTATTACACTATTAGCACTATTATCCTATTAGCATAATTTACACTATTAAAACTATTTCCCTATTAGTACAATTAACCAATTAACACTATTACCCTACTAACACCATTACACTATTAACACTGTTACCCTATTAACACTATTTACACTATTATCACCATTACCCTATTAGCACAATTTACACGATTAATACTATTTCCCTATTAATACTATGACCCTAGTAACATAATTACACTAGAAATACTATTACGCTATTAACATCATTACACTAGGACTACTATTACACTATTAACACAATTTGCACTATGGCCCCATTGTCACTATTAATATACTCTTAACACTATTGCCCTATTAACACTATTACCCTACTAATACCATTACACTATTAACACTGTTACCCTATTAAAACTATTTACACTATTAATACTATGATCCTAGTAACATAATTACACTAGGAATACTATTACGCTATTAACATCATTACACTAGGACTACTATTACACTATTAACACGATTTACACTACGACCCTATTGTCACTATTAATATACTATTAATACTATTGCCCTATTAACACTATTACCCTACTAACATCATTATCCTATTAAGATAATTACACTATTTACACTATTAACACTATTTTCCAGTACCGGACGGAACTGCTGATTTTGATATTTTCGGTTTCCAAATTTTTGGACTTTGTGATTAGATTTTTTATGTTCAAAAATCATATGGGGAGTCAAATTAATAACAATAATACACTCAATTTTTATTTATTTCGATATTTACATGAAAGGTTACAGGAATTTTTTGAATTTCTAGGAATTTCGGGGGAATTGCTGGAATTACTGTACGGGTGTCGCCCATTATTTCTGTAAAATTTCAAATTTTTTATGATTAAATCCCTTAAAATTGCAGCTAAAAAATTTAAACAATTGCGTTTGATCTCACCGGTAACTAGAGGCCGGAGAGAATTTGCAATTTGCGAAACTCCGTTAATTTTTACTGCTTAAAAACACTTGAGAATCGCTTGGGCGATCTTTAAAACGTCAACAAAACCGGGAAATTACGTTTTTCCGCAGGGGAATAATTGAGTTTCTCAAAATATTAATGAATTTTATGCATGAAACTGAAGAATAGGAAAACCATGTGTAATGTGTGTAATCGGCAAAAGGCAGGCAATACATAATGTCCGACCTTGCGAGTGGTAGGAGGTGCCGCAGACGCTCCTCTTTATTCTGCCTTCCAACGTTAAAATCCAAGACCAATATGCCACTTCATATTTCCATCATCCTGAATACTGTGTATTTACGAAATCATAGAAACCTGGCGCCTCCAACGAGTCTTGCTCCTTCAATCACTGCCGTTGATCGTCGGTGCAATAAAGTGTAGTATTTCACGATCCCAAGGTGAAGGGATCGATTTTGCGTCTGAGGGTAGCCGGTATTTTTCCACTTATTTTTTTCCTCTCCCATTGACGCGGGGCACGTCTGCCTCTGGCTTCGGGGCAATTCTAAATGTCACTAGTTGCTTGGTATTTGCGCCGGGTGGGAACGTATTGACAATTATTTCCCTCCCTCCAAATTGCTCGACAAAAAAAAAACAATCTCATTCCGCAATTTTTCTCTCACCCAATTTTTTTTCAACTCAATTTTTCTCCACAAAAAAAAAACTACAAATAATCCAAACACTTCGAGAAAAGTGAGTAATTGACGTTTCAATTGCTCAGTACATTTATCCCTCGTCAGAGAATATTGAAACAATTTCTTCAGCCACAGGAACAATTTCGTTCTTCGACAAAAAAATCGGTTCTTGTTTTTTTTTCTCTCCACAAAATTTTATTTCACTTCAACAAATTACCCGAACCCACACGACGATTAAATAAACCCATCAGCGGGGACAGGCGCACACGTGCAAACGTTAAATACAGGGAGAGGGGGCTGACAGTATACGCAATAACCTAAACGCATTAATCATCGTTCGATCGTGTAACGATGGCTGAGATAATCACTGATGGGCTCTTCCAGTGCTCGATTGACCATTCAATCGACTGTACTCGGCGCAATGCGCAACGCAGAATCAACGAGTCATTGTGACATAGGGGGGTGGGGGGGGGGGGGGGGCTAATAGACACGTAGATCGGGGAGATTCAAGAGTCATCTTATTTACCTTTCCGTCAGAATAAACGAGTGAACCTCTACTGGTAATATGAGTGATGGAGTGAGCGTGCAACAGTTTCAGTTAATTATTTTGTTATCGACAAGATTGGGAGATGAGTTAATCCATTTTTTCGTTTTTTTCTTTCTTTTGTTGAAATTGATTTTTTATTGCACGAAAATTATTGGGATTATTGCATTTTAATTGGAGTGGCCAATCGCGTTGATTAATTATTTTTTGATGAAAGCCAAAGAATTATTCGGCTTTTATAATATTGTATTAATATTGATAAATATTAATGAGTAATTGGAGGTGTTGAGAATTTGACGGGCGATTTTCTGGAGTAATTAATTAATTTTGGACGGCTGATGGAGTTTGATGACTGATTGAATTTTTGAAAATCATTACTGGGCATTTGGTCAAATAAAAATATTGACACTAGTCGTGTTTACATTGTTTACTACAACATGATGTATAGACTGGAGGGTCGCGTGGCACACGCGTGTAGCGAACGTCGTCGCGTGCCAGTCTCGGTCAGTTTTACGAGCATCAGGCCGAGTGCTCTCCTCCACGCATCGCTAAACTCCTAAACACTTTAAAACCTCATCGAACCTCATGACCACCAATCACCGGCACTTGCGATAGTATATTTCCGTCTAATGATCCATTACCGAGGAGGCCCGGATTGGCCATCCGTCAGTCGTAAGACTCATAAATCAACGGAGGCATGATATTTTTTTTTTTATTAAATTAACTTTTATCTTCAGAAGATGATCAGGCGTAAAAATATTCATTTCTGAGTGGGTAAAAATTACGGAAGTTGAGAGATCCGTCACTTCGACGTCTCCAATTATTTAATGAAACGAAATTTAATGAAACGAAACGTCTTAATTATTTAATGAAACGAAAAACAATTTTTTTTTAACAATGAAGGGATTAAAATAAATTATATCTTTGAGCTTTTTTGGATCTTCAATTAATTAAAGATTGACATACGTCGAATTAAGCTTAGGGTTAAGTCAATTAAATTTTTATTAACCTTAAAAAAAAATTATTTAAATTAACATTCGAAATTAAATTTCTTTTATTGAGAAATTGAAAATTCAAAACCCGCATAAATTATACAAATTAATAAATCTCCCGATTCAATATTTTAAATAATCAACTGATTTCTACCAAAGTCATTAAATTAAACTACTCAACAATTTAATTATATCATCTTTAATTAATTTATTAAGTTTCGAACGAAAACTCGTAAACCGATTTTTTAAATTTGTCAATTTTTTAATTTTAACTGCAGGTAAATTTGTTTATTATTTAGTGTTTAATTTATAGTTTTATAAATTGTTGGTTTACGCGTGATGACGAGGTTTCGAATAGTAAGAAAAAAAAATAATACAAAATTAACATTCGAAATGGAATTCTTTTTATTAAGAAATTGAAAATTCAAAACCCGCATAAATTATACAAATTAATAAATCTCCCAATTCAATATTTCAAATAATAAACAGATTTTTATCAAAGTAATTAAATTAAACTACTTAGAAATTTAATAATATATTTTTTAGTTAATTTATTAAGTTTCGAGTGATAAAAACTCATAAAACTATTTTTTTTATTTGTAATCTTTTATATTTTTTATATTTTATCTATTTATTTTTTATTTTATGCAGGTAAATTTGTTCATTATTTACTGTTTAATTGATAGTTTTACAAATTGTTGGTTTAGGCGTGATGACGAGGTTTTGAATAGTAAGAAAAAAGAGGTAACACAAAATTTTATCGAATTTAATTTTTGATCCTCAATAACGACTGCCGTTCATGCCCATCACTTCCACTTACGAAAATCGCACCTGCCAGACGCCTCATGCGCCCGGCATAATTAAACTCCGCGGCACTGAGCGCACCACTAAATAATGAAATTACACCGGTACGTAGCATTAAAATGGACATTAAAACTCCGACCATCTTATTTCATCGGTGAAATAATTGGTTATGAGGGATAAAAATCCCCTGGCCCTGGTGTTATAAATTCCAAAGCATTTTTAAACGATTGATTAATTTTAATGAATGAGAATTAAACGAGGGATCCCAGCATTTTCTCGGTTCAATCAATAATTCAATTATTGCTGAACGAGGACATTTATTTTTACGACAGCCGGCGAAAGGGGAATTCAAAGAAAATTGTCTTTCCCTAAATTTCCAAAATTACGACCCAATCCAGTCCAAATTTATTTAAAAAAATATTTAAGGTAATGATAACCGTAGCAATTATCTCAACCATAATTACAAGAATTATTTAATTAATGATCCAGTGAAATCGGTGGGGAAATGAATTGTCGAAAAGTGATTATTTTTCATTCGATAAAACGAAATTTTCATTTGAAAGATAAATAAATAAAAATTAAAGAGTGATCGATTGTATATGCTAAATTATTTATTATTTGTTACAGTTGTAATGCACAAAGACAAAGAAGAAAATTCTCACCGAGACACTCACTACCGGGCCCGAGAAATGGCGGCGCTAGCGGCCTACGATCATCACCACCTCGACGGCGAGATGTTCCTCCAGGTGAGTAGAAATCAAAGAGACCTCGAATTATGAATTCCAGTGGCTCAACTGCTAATCAATCAGCCCATCACAGCTATCGGCTCCCCACCCACAAATCGAAGGGCATTTCACGCAAGAAAATCTCCGTATTCATCAATCTCGGGCGGGCGAGGGAGGGGGGAGCGATGAAGCTCACGCCGTCATCAGCGATTGATCGATGAACTGCAATCAGTTTCGTTGGAATCGAGACAGGCGTACGATCAGCTCGCACACCTCTCATTCGTGTTTCCACGTCTCACTTTTTTTTCCTCCTCCCCCTTCTACTCGTGTTACGCATCATCGAATCAGAACGGGAGCTCGGGGTGGCGTCACGCAAACGATACCATTGGCTGTGACTGCTCAATGTTGTCGCTGGGAAAAGGAAAATGCCCTCCGGGAGAAAATAATTTTTTTTTTCAGGTGTAAATAGTATATTTCGTAACGAGTGAAAAAAAATGTTTTTGGCGAGTGGGGGGATATAATCCCACGAGTCAAAAACTACTTTTTTCACGAGTTACGAACAAAATTCTTCAGCTTTCCGCTTCGCGTCGAGGGACTGAAAAGTTACTTTTCCGACACAGCGTGATGAAATAGTATATTTTGTAACAAGTGAAAAAAAATTGTTTTTGGCGAGTGGGAGGTTTATATCACGAGCCGAGGGCGAGTGATATAATCCCACGAGGCAAAAACCACTTTTTTCACGTGTTACGAACTATATTTTTCAACTCAATGTGTCGAAAAAGCACTTTTCCGACACAGCGTGATGAAATAGTATATTTTGTAACAAGTGAAAAATTAGTAGATTTTGACACTAGGCCGTGAAAAACTTTTCTGGCGAATATGTGAGGTTACAGGACGAGCCGAAGGCGAGTTCTGTAATCACATGAGGCAGAAAAGTTCTTCACAGCCGTGTGTCAAACAATATTTTTTGTCACGACGTCTTTGGGGGTGTTTCACGGACGCGAAGCGGCCGTGAAGTAGTGCTTTACGGACTGAGTGGCAGAAAAGTGTTTTTTGGCGAGTGGGAGGTTTATATCACGAGCCGAGGGCGAGTGATATAATCCCACGAGGCAAAAGACAATTTTTTGACGAGTTACGAGCATAATTTTTAATCTCAATGTGACGAAAAAGTACTTTTCCGACACGGCGTGATGAAAATATTTTTTGGTTCTTGTTTTTGAGATCTTTAACTGTAATTAGCTCATTTTTTCCTGTGTACTCTCGTTTCGTTCAATTCATTTTTGTAGAGTAGGTTATTCAATTTGGGAAGAAATAATGACACTCCGGGATTATTTAAGAAAATTTAATGCGCTAATAAAAAGTTCTGTACAGCCGTTCCAGCCGGGAATTTCGTCAGCAGGAAAAATGGAAAAGGTCAACAGTAAATATAAACAAAAATTTGGTTCAGACGCGGGGAAAGGTGATATATCTATTACAGGCCGAAGCGTCTGTATGAAACACAGTATTTCGAGGTGTCTATTCTCCCGAAGTATAGAAGGATAGTTGGATTAATGATGGTGTATCATGCGATGTTATTACGCTCTTGTACTTGGGATTTAGGTACTGGGTATAGCCATCAAGACTGTTGCGATTGGCTTTACATGCCGAGTGCCTCAGACCGCATTGTTCGAACTGCTGCTTTTTCACGTACACTTGACACACTGAGTTACATTTGTCCAGGGATCTGCATCGCGAGGGCTCGCGGGTCGCGGGTTTTAATTATAATTAGTCAATTAATCAAGCTAATTCAAATCATCAGTTGTTCATTTAAATTGTTTGCTGGGAGAGAAAATTATCGAATGTCGCAGGACATGAGGGAAATCGCAAGATTCGACGGACGACTTTTGGTAATCGGATCTGATAATTTTTTTGTAATTTCTTAATGAATTTTTTATCATTCAACATAATATAATTATGTTTTTATTTTCTGACTTCCCCTGAACATTTGTAGATTGCAATTTATTTGAAATTATGGGATATAATTTAGAATAAATCATCTCAAAAATGAGCAGTGTTGTCTGACTATTATTTTTCAAATTGAGGAAGCAAAATTTATTTATTATAAATTTTATAATATTTAATTCTACCAGTGATACCAGCAGAATACTTCGGAACTATAATTTTTTTCTTATTTTTTCTATCATTTTTTCTATTAATATTAATTTTACTTTGGTAATTTGTAGGCGTGTCTCCCTCATTATATTCGTAATTAAAATCATCTGAAATCACATGAAATCATTGAAGTCATTGTGCCACAAGTTTTGGGAGTGAATAGCCCCTTGGGTGAAATAATTGCGGCTGGAGGTAGGTCATCGAATTAATTAATTGATTATCAATTTTATTACGAACTCTGATCGACTCCGGCCGATTGCGATAACTAATCAGTAAAAATTACCGATCGGTTCGCAATCGACTTGAGAAAATTACCCAATCGTCGTCCAGACAATTTTTAGTAAATAGTAAACGAATTTTCTTGAGCGACCGGTAAATTCAACCGATCTTACCTCAGCCGTGTCCCTACCGATCTCGTCAGAAACGGCGCGGGCAATGGAGATCTCCAGCGGCCGCTCCTCGTCGTTACACCGAATCCGCACGGAAAAAATAAATAAATAAAAAACAATAATAAAAGGATGAATAAAATCGAGTAGAGGAGAATGAACGACGAATTTAACTGGTGAGTTCGCGGAACTCTCGAATTATTTATACGAGGAATCGAAGCGAGAGAACGAGTGGAGAAAAAAAACCACGAGAGAGGGGCAAGGAGGCCCCGAACTTCGACCGTATACCTTGATTTCCATAAATCAATAGGGCCAGAAGTAACATCGCTCGGGCTTCTTTTGGCCGTGCGGCACCCAGCGGTCGTTACCGCCGCACAGACCACTGCACACTTTTCGCTACCTTCTTGATGGATCGCCTCATATGCATTTTTCGAACAAATTGCCAACGTCGCTTCGTAATCGCTCGAAACAGGCCTTATCAAGAGCGATTCCTGTATTTCAATTTTTTTTTATTGTCATTTGTTGATAGAAACAAATGTAATTGGAGCACTGACGATCAATAAGATCTCGTTTTTATTCCAATCTAGATTTTACCTCAATCGCAAGATCTCTAGGTTATCGAATCGCCTCCAAAAAGCTTGAGTAATCAAATTATTTATTACACTCGTCCCCAGTTTTCCGCCTTGAATTTTTCCAAATAAATTACCCCAGGAAAATATTTTTTTTTGCAGGACTTTTTTAAATTTTTGATAAACCAAACGATATCTAATGATTGTAAATGAAACTAATTTTTTTCATGTGATGTCATTGAAATATAATTCAGGAGGAGTTTGAGGACTCCTGAATTTCCCTGAAGGTAGATTTAAGCCTAACTAAAGTCTTCCTGGCGGCAGATTTGCTCCACTCAAAACCATCCTGAAGGTTCCATCCTGAAGGTTGACTCAATCCCCTCAAAATCTTTCCTGGGGGTAGAATTAATCCAATTTAAATCTTCCCGGAAATAGATTTAATCCCCTCAAAGTCCTCCTGAAGGCAGATTTAATCCTCTCAAAGTCTTCTTGAGGGCAGGTTTAATCCACTCAAGTCTGCCTGGGGTAGAATTGATCCAATTAAAATTTTCTCGTAAATAGACTTTCCCCGTCAAAGTCTTCCTGAAGGTAGACTTAATCCACTCAAAGTCTTCTGGAAGATCGGCTTAATCTACTCAAAGTCCTCCTGAAGGTAGATTTACTCCTCGCAAAGTCTTCCTGACGGCAGATTTAATCCACTGAAAATCTTCCTGGGGTAGAATTAATCCAATTCAAATCTTCCCGGAAATAGATTTAATCCCCTCAAAGTCTTCCTAAAGGCAGAATCAATCCAAATCTTCCCGGAAATAGATTTAATCCCCTCAAAGTCTTCCTAAAGGCAGAATCAATCCACTCAGTCTTATTGAAGAAGTACTTAATCTACTGAAAGTCCTCCTGAAGGCGATTTACTCCTCGCAAAGTCTTCCTGAGGGCAGGTTTAATCCACTGAAAGTCTTCCTGGGATAGAATTGATCCAATTAAAATTTTCTCGTAAACAGACTTTCTCCGTCAAAGTCTTCCTGAAGGTAGACTTAATCCACTCAAAGTCTTCTTGAAGATCGGCTTAATCTACTCAAAGTCCTCCTGAAGGTAGATTTACTCCTCGCAAAGTCTTCCTGAGGGCAGGTTTAATCCACTAAAAGTCTTCCCAGGGTAGAATTGCTCCAATTAAAATTTTCCCATAAATAAACTTTCCCCGTCAAAGCCTTCCTGAAGGTATCCTCAATCCCCTCAAAATCATCTTGAAGATTAATCTTAATCTACTCAAAGTCTTCCTGAAGGTAGGTTTAATCCACTCAGTCTTCCTGCGTCAGATTGAATCCATTAAAAATCATTCTGAGGGTAGGGTTAAACCAAAAATCACGAAAAACTCTACATCTCTCAAAAATTATCCCCTCGGCAATCGCCGATCGACCCCCAAAATCCTCTCGCCCCCCTCCCACCCCCCACCCAATAAAAAGCAGAAAAAAAAATACATCCCTTATCAATCATCAATCATCTCCAACAGCCCTAAACATCAATTCAAACTACATTCAACAACAACAGACATGTTTACCCAATTCGTAAACAGACACCGGCGATACACAACGCGAATGAGAGTGGGTAAAAATGTCGGAGGAGGATCGGTGTTTTGTAGGTGAGGTAAAAGGAGCTCAACGCGATCAATACAGAAAGGACTAGCGGTGCCAGAACCCAAGGCGAGCCCCCTCCCCGCATCAACCTAACCTCATATCATCCCGCGCCCCCTCGTCACCCTCCCTCCCCCCTCCTCCTCCTCCTCACCCCCATCCTCCGCACCCAACCTAGTCTTTGCTCTGCTCTCCCCCTGACTCACCCTCGCAGCCCCCCCTCACCCTCGCCCCTCTCCACCCATCGCTCCCCGACCCCCTCCCCCCCCCCTCTCCCTCTCCCCGTCCACAAACCGCTGTCTACCTTCAGCGAAACGGAATTCCGTTTCGCCGCTCCAACCCACCCTGCACCCCCCC
>JAPYZM010005745.1:0-10539 GCA_030522845.1 Psyttalia concolor | reverse complement strand
GCTCACGTGCAGAATTACCGCCCGAGCCGAAGGCGAGGGTGGTAAGCACGTGAGTAAGGCTCCTTTATTTTACTTTCCGTGGTGAGAAAAAGTAACTTTACAGTCACTCTCCCTTCACGTCGAGTGACTGAAAAGTGCTTTTTCGATACATTGAGATGAAAAATATTGTTCGGAACACGTGAAAAAAGTGGTTTTTGAATCGTGGGATTGTATCACCAGCCGAAGGTGCGTGATATAAAGCTCCCACTCGTCAAAAACCATTTTTTTTCACTCATTTCGAAATATACTATTATTTACCTAAACATCTGTAAAAATTTCGTATTTTGGGAATATGAGAATTCGGGAAATATTTTTGCACATCATAATTCTAATATTCAATTATGATAGCTAAATCTGCGAAGTTAATTTCAGGTTTTATCATGTAATAATCTTCTTGATATTTCATCGTCAGCCATTAATTCCGTTATAAAGGAATATAATGAAAAAAGATCATTACTACCGGTCGGTAAAAATCCTTAAATGTCGTCTCCACTCTCATTCTTCGCAAAAACGTTTTTGGGGAAAGGGACATAAAAGCCAGACTATCGTTCCGCTCGTTTCACTTTCGCTCTTATAACAGTCAGAATACCGCGATATTAGGATAATGTGAAATTGAGTCCCACAAAGGCGTTCTCCTAATTGAGACTTGCCTCGCATGGAAATTTCAGCCGTTTTTCTTTCGCCATCCATCAAGTGTTCGCCGCAGTTGATTTTAAACGAAAAGGAAACGATAAGAAAAAGTGCCGGCGAACTCAATTTTTTAAATAATAATTATTACTGAGCAAAGCAAATTCTACAGCAAAACTTTCAATTGTAAAGAGGTATACTGTCACTTCTGGTATTCAATTAACTCCCGGAGGATAAAAAGATTGAGTCTTTAGGCTCTACAGATGGTCCTTAGTTCTCGAGGATTTATTCCTAATTTTTAGGGATCTTTAGCGTCAATTACAATAAATTACAATTATCCCTAACCGAATTGTTTCCTTGACTAGGAATTAATTTCACTGTCCAGATAAATTTATTTTTTGTTCCAGTTACCGCATACTTTCCCTTAACGTCGCTACATCATTTTCTTCTCACCAAACATTGTTGTATGCGTTTAACTTACGTGCCACTATTTTTTTCATTAGTTATCCCCTCGGCTGTACCAACCCAGAGGCCCTCCTAGCCAGTAACTGAAGGACAACATTGAGAACCCGAAGGGTTACTCCAGAGTATTCTCTTAATCTTTTGCGTACTCCGCAAAAACATTGTTCCTAAATTTACAGTATTCTCTAAAAAAATGGGCCAACAATTTTAATTAAAAAAAACTATTCATATTTTGGATTTTATTAAATAAATGTTTTTATTATTAATCAATTTTTATTTTATCCACATAAATTCTCTATTTGAATTGAAAAAATCTTATCAAATTTTGAATATGAACTTTTACTAAATTGATAACTTTTAATCTACGATGCGGTATATTTATTAATATTTTCGTATATTTTTCGTTTTATATATATTGCGAAATTTTGACTACCCACAAGTCACTGATGAAATACCTCAAGACTTTCAAAAGGCTACAATTGAGACTCTCGAAACTCTGAAGTTGACACTTTCAGAAGAATCAAATGGAGATTTTTACGTCTCAAATTGAGACTCGAAACACTATTTAATCCTTTTAAAAGGCTCAAGGTAAGATTTCAGAGTGTCCATTTAAGATCTTAGAAATTCCACGCAGAGAAATTATTTTAGGCGTATTTATCAAATTACATTGCTCAACAATCAATTTCTCTTTTTCCACTCGTGTTCATCTATGATGACTATATCTGCATCCGAATTCTTGAAACTCTCCTTGCCCAGTTTAAGAATGTTCTATCCCCGCCTAAACTCTGTTTCTCTCTCAGTGTAATAACGAAACTATGCGTCAAACCGCAAGCTATGTTATTACTCACTTTCATAAATTTCAAAGACTCGGGTATTATTTGTACTATTCAGACAATTGCGCAAGTTAAATTCTCTCGGAAATAAATGGCGACTGAGAAGATGAAGTTATGCCGTAATCTATTAAAATTGCAGATTGAAAATGCTTTTGGATAATATGACGATATCTGGAATAACTTCGTTCGTCGTTGATCGAGCGCGATTATCGCTGATTGGGCCGTCAATTGCGATGAACTTGACCTTTCCGAAATTATATTTGGAGGGCGATTACAAACTGTCAGGAATCCTTGGAAAGATGTTCACCATTCACGGGGCAGGCCCCATCACGGCGACAGTCAGCGATTTGAAGATCTACTTTGCTACGGTCCTTGGATACTCGCGAGGAATGTATCTGAAGAGTTTTGATATGGATTTCAATATAGGACACATTGAAATATACCTCGAAAATTTAATGGACGATGAAAAAGTGGGAAGGGTAATGAATGAAGTGAGTATTTGACTGAAATAATTAAGTCACTTTCGGCAGAAATTCCTCTTAATGTGGTGTTGAATGACGAGTGACCCAAAAGTAGTGAGTCTTCAAATTAGGCGGGTGAATTAAATAATGACAATTCACACTAATTAAATTTTACACGCAGTTAAAAATCTTTAATTTCAAAAACCGTTGGGCTTGATGAGATGAATAAAAAATAGTGGTAATAGTACGATGGTATAATATAGTTGGTATATGATGGGAAATAACATTTCTGGTGGCGGAACACTGGTTGCTTTAAATGAATTGATAAAATCAAGACATAATGAATTAAAATTCAGTATGCTTGGGAACCTTCCCCACTCATTCCCTACTGAAGGTATATAAATTTTAAAAAATTAAAAAATGATATAAATTCAATTCAACGTGTGGAAAGGTAAGACAAACCTCTCCAGCACTTAGTCTTACTCAGGGTTCGCGACGCGGACGCGGCTGGAATGAACCCCAAAAAGTGTACCATGGTGCTCAAAGGTATTCATCTCCCGCCCACCTAACTTTTCACCTAATTGAGTCCGCCTTGATTTTATTGGGGATTATACTTAGTTTCGGTACTAAGTGGTGAATCTATTCGGTTTTAAGTGAAAATTGGTAGGAAGCGTTATAAGTGCTAATCACCAAAATAGTATAACAAACACTGACGGTTGAGGAACATTGAGATCAGAATGAAAGGCTGACTCGGTGATTTTCGCTTTGACTTCCAATTTGGAACTGGCGACAAACTACGGGTCTTAATTTCAACAGTGGGGATTGAAATGTGTTTATGGAAAACAATTCTGAGGGTATGACAAACAATTTGGGGTTGGTGTAGTGGACCGCGAACTCCAGGCCTCCCCTGAAGACATAAAAACAAGGGAAAATAGAGGTCAAAATAACCTGGCTTGCTCTCAAATTCTATTTCATGTGAAAAGATGTGACTATTTTTTCATGGCATAAAGGCTTCTCTCAAGATTTTATGGGTTTGTCAGTTTATTCTTTTGTGACTCAACGTGACAAAATTAACGTTAAAATTCGATAATTACTTTCCCTTCAGAACATTAGGAAATTCGTTATCTTCAACAGTCGGTTTCAGAATTTTTGCAATTTTGAAAACTGAACATGTAAAAATCAAAATGAAAATCTGTTTATTTTTGGATTTCATTTTGGTCGCCGGGACGGAAATGTGAAGAGCTCAACTAGAAACTGAAAAATGTCGATTTGATTTTCCTCAAAGTCTTAAGTTCAAAGTTTCAATTTAAGACGCGAAATATTAATTAAAACCTTTGGTAAACCTCAGCCGGGTAGACTCTTCCTACTTCCAGTGTACAAAATTTAATTTACATGAATGTGTTATGAAGAGGAAATATGTTTGTTTGTATGTGAAGATTACATTCGTTGAGAAATTCGCCTATTACTTTAAGAGTGCAAAGCTCGGCTAACGTGGCAAAAATCTGCAGTTTTTCTGAAGTTTTTTGTGCACTTTTTGGTATATTATGGATAAATTACTCCCATTTATTATAACAAAAATCCTGTTTCCCGAGTTAAATTTATAATTGAACAATTTTCCATCTAATATCTCCTTTGACGTCACTTACAGGTGATCCAGGACGTTCTTCCGCAAGCCCTCGACATAATGAAACCGGATATAGTGCCACGCATCCAGGACTTCATTGCCAGCAGAGTAAATGATACAATTTATCATTTAACAATGAGGGACGTATTGAGTTTTCTCATTGGTGAGAAGGAAGTCCGGAAGTATCCGCATCTCCTGCATCCGTAGTAGAATAAGCAACAACAAATGTGATTAATTTATTTCAACAGGTTTATCGCTTTTTTCTCCCAACATCGTGACTTATCCTCCCAATCTTAATCGTTCTTACCTTATCATCGACGGAAGGAAAAATTCATTATTTACGAAACTTTCCTATCATCGTGGAGGGAGTAATGTTAAACGTCTCACTGACACGCGCGCCCGTAATTCGTTAGAGTGGTTTCGTCAATGATCCTGAGCCATGAAGAAAAAAAAAGCACACAGGACCAAAAAAATATAAATGAATTGGCTGGATTTTATTTTTCGTGCGTATGCTCAATTTAATTTACAAAATTGACGGGAGGAATGTCTCCTCCAAATTTCAAGGTCTGAACATTTTTGCTCAAGTAATGACTAAACCTGGAGGAATTTTATAATGATAAAATCGATAAACCATTCTGAAATAACAGTAGCTTATGAAACAAGTTTTCAATAAAAATGTTATTATTTTTTAATTATTCCACACGTGTTTTAATTGATACGTGATGAGCTAGAAAAGGTAATTCGTTAATTTTATCGTTAATTTTAAGATTGGTATTATATTCGTGAAAGTGTAAACGAATTGACTGGATATTATTTTTCGTGCGTATATTTAATTCAATTGATGAATAATTGAGAAGTATCACTTTAGTATTTTTTTTTCTTAAAATTGTTTGGCCGTTTTCATCTGATAAAATCCATAAATCATTCTCACATTTCGTAATTAAAATGATGAAACGAGTTTCCAATAAAATTGTTATTTTTTTAAGTTGTTCTACGCGTGTTTTAATTAAAACCCAAGAATTTGCAGCTACAGAAAGTTTTTATAAACAACTTTTTTATTGAAAATGCCTTTTCAAAAGTTTGAAATGAATTGGCGGGATCGAGTGCGCAGTCATCCATCAGCTGAGAGAAATTTTGATTCTGACTTTATTTTTTATTTTTCGTATGTATGTTCAAGTCAATTTACAAAATTGGCAGGAGAAGTATAGTTTCTTAATACTCCGTTGAACAGGGAAAATATACGAATGTCATTGATTACACTGCCGAATTTCTGGAAAAAACCTTAAAAAAATGAACAATCAACTCCAGAATAATATTCAACAAATTTCGCAAAAAAAATTATTGTAATATTAGTTCGAACAATTACCAGATTTAATTGCGAAAAAATGTTTAAGTGTGGAATTTTCTTTCTTTAAAGCTCCTGAACACTCGAAGCTGCGATGTTAATTTTTCTAACTTTTCCTGTAGGGGTTTAAAATGTTTTTAATGTAAAAACCGCAAAAAGTGCGGTGTGACGCTGATAGCGCAACCAATTGAGTGTTAAAATTCTTTGATAGTTCTCACGCAAGTCGAGAAGAGCCCGACAGGAATTTTATAATAATAAAATCGATAAACTATCCTGAGATATAAGCAACTTAGATAATGAAACAAGTTTCCTGTGAAGATGTTATTGCTCTTCAATTGTCCTACACGTGTTTCGATTATGGCCTGAGAGAGTAGGACGTCTTCATAGTTAATGTTAAGATTTTAATTTAGTCTCGAAAGATATAAATTAATTGAGATTTTTTTTCCTATACGTTCAACTCCATTTCCTTACTCAAGTGGAGTTTGCAAGTTAGATTTCATAGGGATAAAATCGATGAACCATTCTGGAAGATAAATGACTTAGACAATGGAACGACCTTTCAATAAAATAGAAAACTATATTATAAGGCCGACAAGTTCAATGTAATCTATTTTCCATTACAAAGTTTCACGAAGGGGAGAGAGAGAAGAGTGTAGATAGTTCCCCAATGCGTAAAAGTACATAGAAATATTCCTTAAAATGGTACATTTTACCAACCATGAACAAAATAGAAGCGCCCTACTCCTCCAGGCCATTATGCGGTTACTCGGTGGTCAGAAAAATATTTAAAACATGTGAAATCCAATCGATTAATATTATCAAAATCGCTAACGTTTCGAGTGGTAAATCCACTCCTCATCAGGGCAAACTGAAAATAGAAAAGCGTTAATAAAAAAAAGTCTCTTCGATTTCTAGCGAATTCTATTGGAGTTCCATAAAGATCGTATGAAATAAGTTTATTGGGATTTTAAGCGAATCCACCAACAAACTATATACCTTTATTATTTACTATCTTTAAGAAAAAATTCGTAGAAAAAATCTATTTAATAAAATTGTTTTCAGTTTAAAAAAAAGTAGGGATTCTCCATTTTTACTTTGGAAAATCTCAATTCGAGATTTTCGGAAGTTTTAAATCGAGATTTCCAAGTTTAAAATGGAATCTTTTGAAAGGATTAAGTACTTTCAAATCTCAAGTTGTAGAACTTTCAAAAGCCTCAAATTGAAATTAAAAAATATTGAATTAAGCACTGCAAATTTCAACTTCAAATAGTCAAAAGTTTCGCCTGACGATTCTCAGCAATCCCTTCAACATTTTCACAAGTCTCAATGACAAACTTCAGACAAAGTCAGTCGGAGATTGTAATTTCAAACTAAAATTGTTTTGTTGAGTGTATGTATTGATTGTTCTATTTTTGCGCGTCAATTTTCCGAGTTCTTTACAGCAAACTTTGCTCTTACGATAATGTCAGAAAACATTAGAAAGTTCATCGAACGAATTCTCCACAAAAGAATTCCAGCGAAGTGAGTTACATAGAAAAATCGACATCCACAAACTCGAATAATTCTGAGCCATCTTAAAATATGAGTAACTTAAATAATAATAAAATTTTTCGATAGAAGTCGTTTCTGTAATCATGCCACACGTGTCTCACAAGCACCTAAGGACCACCTGCTGCCTAAGATGCCTCCATCCCCACCATCTAAGATTGATATTAACTCGATATGACGGAGCCAGACGAGTTTATTACCCCGATCGATCCCATAATATTCCCGAGTACATTACACTCCTCTACACTATTGTACTCATCCTCCGTGGGGATGGTGCGGGATTGTTGAACGAATTCGAACATCAACAGGAGCAACAGTTGGCGGTGGTGGTTGTTAAAATTCACCATCGTGAAAATCTCATGCGCAATATACCTGTGAATGTGAGGAAGAGAGATGCCAATACACGGAAAACTCTGACGGACATGCGTAAGATTCGTTGAATATACCTAGAGCTCCGAGCGTAGTCTCATTGAAACGACGTCCGTCGACGGACGCGCGCGGTTCTACTGCCAGGACGTTGATCTTGTCCCCCTCCCGACTGTATGTTAGAAAAGCAAAAATTAATTTAAGAAAAATTACAGGCTGATTAATAACTATAAATCAATAAACTCAAATTTTTTCATAAATTTTCAACCACACGAGAATTTGATATTTTTTTTCAAGCGTTAACAAGTCCTCGAACAGGCGAAAACAAGAGTTGTTATATTTTTCATCATCATCAAGCACTCGAGAAAAAATAAGCCCGAGTGTTTTGACCTTCGTCACATTGTCACCTGTCTTGCAAACAACAATCGCAAGCTGCACTCATCGTTATTAAACTTTTTTCCCTCTTTTTAACATTTGAAACAAGTGAAACGTACTATTATTATCACAGTGGTACTAGTGTTTCACGTTATCGTCGTAATCATTATCAAGATAAATAGACTGGAGTTGGTCAAAGACGTTCAATCAGTTTGTTGAGGATAAAGCGAAATGCTACTTGGGATTCCTACCATGTAAATACACGAGTGTCGATAAATATGTGTAAACAGTGATTTTGCAACGATTATTCCGGTTTTTCACTAGTCAGTTTTTTCTCGATGGATGCAGTACTCGGCAGGGTTATTTTCAGGGTGTTAATGTGAAGATTTATCATTGTATTAAGCTGTGAGGAGCACAAGTGGAATACTGAAGACACCTGGACTGCGAGACCCAGTGCAATTTAGCCGTACATTCAAGAGGACCACTTCAACTAGGTGAGCTATTGCCAGTGTAACTCATCATTCCTTGCTATTCTCTGCTGCTAAGACATCTTTTCTGAATGCAGAATGCAATTTTTGATGATTAACTCCACAGTTAGTGAGGGATTTTATTGTCGAACGCTTCATCCAGCTTATCACATTGCTAAGACCGATTTGTTTACGACGTTCGGTGTGACTAATGCAATATCCGAGAGTTACAGCCCCGTTTTTTTGCTCTATATTCTTTCCCTCGTTTAGTTCTTACTTTGGTTGACGTGCTGCACGTGCTTGCCGCTTTGTTCACAGAGTGCAATTATTTTTAGTTTTAATGTTGAGAGTGGGTAAAAATTAGGGAATGAATTTATGTTGCGTGGAGGAACGAAACCGATATTGATAGGTTTTTCAAAGCTTTGAAGGGTGCACTTTCTTCAAGTAACGATATTTGACGGGCTATTTTAGTGGTTTTTACTTTGGAATGAGAGCCTTGTAATCGTTCTATTTTTACATTGTCTATGAATAAACTAGTAAATAAAGTTGTGTATGGTAGGATAAACAACTATCGCAATTTCAAAATTATTCTATAAATTTATATTAATTTGGTGAAACGATTAATTTTTTCTGTATAATTTTTTTTAATTTATTGGTGTTATGGGTGTTTTATACATCGCATCTATAATATAGGTAGTATACTATAGTATCAAACAAAAAAACGTCAGAAGTATTCCATTGGCTCAAAGAATCCGTTCATTAGATTTTTTATTTAATGGATAAAAAAATGATTAAAGGAATATTATTAAAATTTCAAGAGAAGTTGAATAGTAATTTTCAAGGGAGCGTTATCGAGTCAGAGTGCAGACGGAAAGTAATTAAATTTGAAGTAATTCATACCTTTTGAGGCAGAGGAGGATGAAAATTTTTCCACTCCACTTCTGAATGGCTGATAAATTGGGAAGTCAAAAATTGAAATTGAAATCGATTTTTATTGGATTATTCGTAGCAAATCTTGCAAGTTTCAATTACAAATTTGTTGGTATTCAACTTCTCTGCAGACGGTGCACTACGATAACACAGTCATGATGTTATTCCCAGCATCTTAATAAATTTTCAGGTTTCAAGTTTTAAAATCCTCCTCAAAATATAAATTGTTCTTTGTCGTTATTCAATCCGGGACAGATGTACTGTTATGGCTTTGGACCAGTTTCTGAATACTTTTGCACTAACACGCACATTAGTCAGCTCGACAAGTGCATAGAACTAGCGAACAAAGTTAACACGTACTCAAGAGGAAACGAATCGGAGAGTGTGGTATCATGTGAAATCTTTCCGGCTGATCGCACCACAATCTCTGTTGGTCCCCCGAAAATCTCTAGCTAAACATTCCGTGTCGGTTGCATAAAAATTTCTACAACCAAATTTCACTCCTGAATTACTAAAAAGATACGTAATTCTTATTGAATATTTCTTTCTGTTTATTTGCCGGCATATAAAAATTATAATACCTATAGAGTTTATGTCACCGAGGGCAACAGTGGCCGTGCGGTTAGGGTGCTCGACCCGTGTGCCCATGATCCGGGTTCAAACCCCGCGCGACGGCGGTCAAAATTTGCAGCGCTCTAATTTCATTTACACTGCTCAACAGTAGGGCCGTCAAAGAGACAACTTTACATGAGCAGGTTTTTCCCGCAACCCTCGGCGAATGCGGTACGAGAGTAGGGATGATATGGGAAGAAATCGTAAAATCCCGAATGTATATACGAAAGAGAAAATTAGAAAAAAATGAAATTGATGTCGTTTCTTCCTGATTGATGGAAAACATTCTGCTCACCTGTACTTCCACCGGAGATCACGTTGGGACAATTCAATCATGATGTTATTCGCTGTATTTCAGAAAATACCAAGTTTCCCATTTATAGTTTTGAAATGTCAACTCATAACCATAAATTGTACTTTGTCGTTATTCACCTCGAGACTAACGTGATGTTATGACTTCGGAATAGTCTGCAGATACATTTGCGCTACAACAGACATTAATCTGCTCGACAAGTGCCTAGAACTTGTGAACAAAGTTAATACATTCTCGGGAGGAAACGAATTGGAGGGCATGGCATCATAGGCCAGATCGTCCCGTCCGATCGCACTTTCATCTGCAATATATTCCCCGGAGAACATTGGAAAATTATCAAAATAAAGTCACTGAGCGGCTTATTTATCAAAGAGAATGTTTCACTACTCAACATGTAAGCCCGGTGGTTGGGCGGAGTAAGTTTGTTGGCTGACGCAGAAGATGCCGAAATTAAGACTCCACTAGGTAGAGCGGGATGATCTAGCTATTTAACGTCGCAATACGAAATAATATTTTTCATCTCAATGTGTCGAAAAA
>JAPYZM010005743.1:0-12763 GCA_030522845.1 Psyttalia concolor | reverse complement strand
ACCCAGCTGGCGCCCAACTCGCATTTGTGCTAGGGAATGGAGCCAGTAAGAGTAATTTCCCCCTGGGGCAATACCCCGCGAGGAAATCTCTTACAAACTATTCGCAAAAAACTATGAAAAAAGAATGGCTTTTTCGCGAGAGCTATTACATCGATCAGGCGAATTCTGTGGCTAGAGCTAGTCCTAGTTACGACGTATAATGTGACAAAATTTCAGATTTTTTTGAATTTTTTTCCCCCTTACCGTTTAATTTTCTAAAATTTAATTTTCGAAATTGGCCTGAGAGAGGGGGGGACAACAGACATTGTCGCCAAACTTTGTTTTTTTACGTTTCAGATCATTCTACATTGTAACAGGACATATTGGTTTCCCATTTCACGGCGATATAATCCTACCCTCGGACTCGATTATCCTACGAACTGCCATAGGATATAAATTTGTAATCAATTATTCAATAATACGGCTTATTGAACCAAACGTCGAGTCTCCGAATTTGAATTTTCCCGCTATATTCATTGGTCCACATCGTTAGGGCCTAACCATCAAATTATCGACGACATGACGCCTGCGTGTGGATAGGGCGCAACAAGCCGTCGGCATGGCACTCTTCGCCCAGCAGAGCTTGTGAAAAGTCGCTACATAATCTGTGAAGAATCAATAACCGAGGTTGCAGAGGAAATAACTTTATTAAAGAATTGTTGATGTAATCAGTAAGTAACAAAGCGTTTTTGCCTTTACATTTCTCGTTTCTCACTATCGTAATCTCCCTGTACTTTGGGTCTTCCAACATTTCCACCCCTGAGAAGCTGGGAAACGTTGTTAGTTCTCGTTAAACTAACTGGCGCCCAATTAAGTTGTTATCATTGTCGAATTTATAAATTTCATAAGGAAATTCAGGAGCTCTGGCAGCCCTTCATCCAGGCCAAGCCAGGTGAAGGTCTTCACCTAGTATGTGTCGCGGAATTCGATTAATTATTTGCCGAGTTTATTTATTCAATGAAGTATTTAATTGTCGAAACAAGTGGCCTGTCTCAACATGATTTCCAATCGAAATTAGAAAATGTCAAAATTGAACGATTGCAAAGCTTCCATTCGGAAGCGAAAATGTCGAGCGCATTTTCCCTACCAAATTCCCAATTGTTGTAAAAGAGTTGTCTTTAGAAGGACGTTGTTGCGCTATTACGCGGAGTTACTACATTTATTATCAGATTGGTGTTAAGATATTGCCGTTATGCCACTCCTGCCTGAAACCGGCTGATTACGCACTCGGCGCTTTGCGCCTTGTGCCTAATTCAGCCGGTTCCAGGCGAACGTGTGTGGTTACATCACTCGCCTACGGCTCATGCTGTAAACCCCACACACGTTGAAAACGAAATTGCCCCACACGTGCTGAAATATACTATTTCGGGGAGTCACGTGAGGTTAGGTTTTCGCAGCTACTGCTGCCTTCAGGCGTGTTCATCCATTCAAACCCACGATCGTGGACACACCGCCCGTCTCGTTCTCTCCCTTTTAGAATGAAAAGATTCTGTAACAGGCTAAGAAAACTATTAATTTTTTCATGAGAAAGAAGAAAAATCGTAGGGGGTTCAACCACCCGCGATGCCTCTGTTAGCTGAGTCAGCCGAGATCTTCAGCGGGATGAGTTTCCTCACTGGTCTGGTGTGCGTTGAGGAAGCAGGCTTCAGGGAGACGGTGCCTACCTTACCATCTCTTCTGAGGTGAAGTTCCATCTCGCGGGCGGAAGGCCACTTGCTTGGTGTTGTCAGCAGGTCTTGTATTATACTAGGTTATTCAGCTTGATGTTCTTCTTTTCTGCCATCCACTTATTTAACGTTTGGAGGGTGTGGAGATATTCATTTCACCATTTCCTCCAGAACCTGACACTTAATTGGTGGACAAACTGCCATCGACTGAGTCGGTTAGAATTTAGTTCAAGCGTCGACGAAGTTGGGATAGCGTTGAGAGGTTTCCCGACGAGGAAGCGATCTGGCGTCAAGGCAGTGGTATCGTCAGGATCGTCATGGAGGGAACTGATGAGGCGAGAGTTGAGACAGCACTCAATTTTGATGAGTATCGTGGTCCATTCCTCAAAGGTTGAGGTGCTGTTGATCGTCTTGAGGTGGTTTTTGACACATTTGACTCCAGCCTCCCACAGTCCTCCAAAATGCTGGGAACTCAGGGGACTGAAGTACCAATTGATTCCTCGAGTGGCCACTGTCGCCTGCAACTCGGGATCCCGTTCCACTGGGCCCAGGCTTGTTTTCAGTTCGCGATTGGCTCCCTGGAAGGTGGTGCCATTATCACTGTAGGTGTCGGAGGGCAGTCCACGTAGAGACGTGAAACGATCCAGAGCTGCTAGAAACGTTTGGCTGCTGTAGTTGGAGACAAGCTCAAGATGGATGGCGCGAGTAGCTAGGCCCACAAAGAGAGCAATATAGCCGTTGTGGGATTTGTGTCCGCCTGCCAGGCATTACCCGTACATTGATTGGTCCAGCGTGGATAGGGTTGATGATGATGATGGTATTGATGTGGTTAATGGTCTTCATGTAGTTGATGATATTGGACCAGTTGAAAATAATCAACCAATGCAATGAACTGATTGATTGGGAGACCCTTCGTAACTCGAGGCTTGGTAGCGTCGCTTATACCACGGAGGGCGACTTTATTTGGGTGGAGCCGATGGTCTGTGTCTCTGCGGTTATTGAAGCTGGAGACCCTGATGAGCTAGCCAATTGACAGGGTTCTGCAAATGAGGCTCAGCGTTGACCCGGCTGGGTTGTTGCGCTGATAAAGTTGGCGACGAGTGACTGGCCGACTCCGCGACCTGTGACACCGGCCGGTTGTAGGGCTGGGCTGTCTCTGGGTTTCCAGACCGACGGTTATTTGACTCCGCAACCTTTAGACCCGATGAAGGTGATGACTGAGGAGACCTGGAGACTGGGTTTGGAGACCAGTAACCACGACTGGGTTTGACGCTTGAAGGGTGCCTTCGGGAAATGAGGTTTCAGATAGCTGGTTGATCGACTCCGCGACCTTTAGTCTGGCTGAACTCGATGGCTCCTGCAGGCTGGCAACTGCCTCGCAAAGCGTAGACCGCTGGATGACGAAACTGGGAACTTGCCTGAGTCTGGGACCTTAGACTCGATGGGCGTTGGCACTTGTAGGGGCGACTTCGGGAACCACTGGAGATAACACTGTTGACTGGCTTCCGGAACTGCGGACGAGACGCCGAAATTATCCCCTTTCATATGATTTGGCTCCCATAAGCTCCCATGCTTTGGTTCCCCTTCTCATTAATTTGGAACTACGTCGCCTTATCCACGGTGTTTATAGGAAAAACCGCCGTTGCCAGGTAATTTCGAAGGTGAACTAGGGGGCATTTTATGGCTTTTCCAGAAACTGCCGTGTTCGAGTCGGTATGAACACATAAAGTCATAAACATGACAGTTCTACTGTCAAGCCAACGGTTCCCTACGCCGGTCGTAAATTACAGCGTAGTATCCAAGATGGATTCTGTTGTTTCAAGTGGGAGAACTTAGATGGGGAAGGAACCCCAACTTGTTCATGGGGCACCTGCCTCTCCGCCTTCCTTTTTTGGTTTTATCCAATCCCACCCATGTAAATCTCTATTGATTGTTCTAACCACTACGGGCAGGTGGCTACCTGTCCTTTGAGCAGCCAAATTTTGATAGAAGTGGGGTGGCTTTTCCTTATTAGGTATATTGCCCGCACTTCCGTTGACTTTTCACTCCACTTATGTCCGAATCCCATGATTAGTCACGCCTACCAGCTGCGCCTTGTTCTAATTCCAAAGATCAGGGGGGGTGGGAGGGGGGTTATTTATGATACGATTTCAATTAACTAACTGATTGAAGAAATGGTGACAATTATATTATTTATTCTATAGCAATATATATATTTTCTTCCTCTCCGGCGAAAAGAGGTTCCTCTAACCCGGCACGACTTGTGGAAGGGCAAGGTGTATAGGGTCGAGCAGGACGTGGAAGGGAATAATGACCTTCGGGGTAGACAACGGCTCGAGTTGTATTTTCTGGGATCAAATTTAATGGAGAAAAGGTAAATTTTAAAGGTATGTCGGATGTTGGATGGACAGAGGTTTTTCCAACATGCGACTCAAGGTTCTCCACCTGGTCCGGGCTGTGTGAACCAACTGATTTCAAGGCGCAATCATTCAAGTCATTTGTTTTATATGGTTGAGAATCTACAATGAACTGAATGATTCGCTTGGAAATAAATGAATATAAAATTAGGCACAAATTGCATATTATGAAAATTTTCCATACGATAGCCAATTCTTCAATATGGAATTCTTTCGTGGAAATATCATTTTTCTGGGTAGAACTGCGTATTAAGTTTGTTAGAAATATCAAATTATTTAGATTTGTTGTCGGACTAGAAATTAATCGAGATTTGAATTGTCCGATTTCTGGAAATAAGAAGTCGACCTTCAAATATATTTTGTGGAATAACATTCGATATTTGAGGTGACAAATTCGGCTCGCTGTTGCTCACCAGCGTTATATCCTGTGTTCTCAAAATATATCCTTTCTTTAAACTTAGCCTCCCGTTACCTCTAATATCGGTCGTCAGAGTTAGAAAAAATGGACATTGTATTTCTATGGTCTCTGTTGAAGAGAGACTGTATAACCAACTACCGGGTTGTTCGAGAGGGATCCAAAGATTTTTCGAACCCTTGGTAATTTCAAATTGGCATGAGAACGGGGTATTAATGTCGAGACTATAATACAAAATAATGTCGGTAAAGTGCTACTTCACCAACCTCAAAAAATTTATTTCTTTTCTTTTCATTTTCCTTTGAAAACTGAATTGTGGTTGTTGTTATTTATTGTGTATGATGAGAGGAATGTCGCGGCTGGAATGAACCCCAAAAAGTGCACAATGGTGCACAAGGTGCTCATCCTCCATCACCATACCTTTCCACCTAACTGAATCCAACTCGATTTTATCGTGGATTATACTTAGTTTTAGATACTAAGTGTGAATTAATTTAATTTTTAAAGGAATTTGTAAGAATATCAAAATAATTATTTTGAGGGTGGTGTGGTATCCCTTTACCATAATGTCATAGGGAGACTCCTCAGTTACTGCTAATAATACTGTGGGGGGTTTACAAATCAACAGATTATTCACCTTTTTACATGATTTAATCAAAAAATCCTTCGTAATCAATGAATATATTCGTTTTTCCCTTCGTTAGCCATATGTAATCGGCCGATGGAGCAGTGTATGCGAACATTCCGACATCAGGGAATAGATTTTGAAAAACCGGATGCGAATGAGCTGTAAATATTTCGTCAGATTTCTAATTAAAAGAACTTTTGCAATAAACATGATACGCTCATTCCTTATTGTTAATTGCCAATTGATGATTTCTTTTAATTGTGATAGGGCAAGGCCTTGTTCAGGCAATGGAATCGTGAATTCTGAATTTTCGTAAGCTAGTTCATCTAAAATAGAACGTAATTGTTCTTGCTGAAATACCAGGGCATGAATGAGACCCAATGTAGTGCTCATTATTACTTCCATTATGGATGAAAAGAGCTTAGCTCGGGTTTTAATGATAGAAGTTAAAATAGCACGGGTTATATTTTTGGCATCCTTCTGAGCTTCAGGCGTCGTTTGGTCATTGGCAAATATTTGTAAAGTTTGGGTGAATTTGATATTGAGGATTTGCCGGTTCATTAACAAATCTTCGATCCCTGAGGGTATTTATGTCGTTTTTCTTTCGTGATCTGAGGCGTTATTTGTTTTTTCTGAATATATTAAACCATCATAGAGAGAGTCTATTTCTTCAGAAGGAATCGAAGAATAATTTGTATGATTGATCGTCATGCCGCTGCCAAAAGGGCGTATATAATAGCGAAGATTTTGCCACTGCTTTGTTTGCTTCGTCGTCGTTTGCTAAAAGTGTTACGTATTCTAGAAGATCAGAAGAATCTTCAGGTTTCTTCTGATTTAAAGTTCTGATCAAACGAGGCGTCAGGCGTTCTGTGTGTATGTAAATCCTTTGCAATCTGATGCTAGTAAAAATAGTCCATTCTCCGATGAATCGATACACAAGCCCCATATCTTCGAGGTACACTCCAGGCGGTGAGGCTATAGCTTCTTGATGGTATAATTTCTCCTGGTTTACTACACCATAGATAAATACCCAACAGATCAGGAACACGGGCTTCATGACCTATATTGGAAAAAAATTGTTTCTTTTTTTGTTTTCTTCTCTTTTCTGAATGTTCATCATCTGTTTTAGGAAGAAGCTGGAATAGTAGGATCTATGGAAGTGTTAGTAAATATTAGTAAATAGATCAGTTCATATATATGTGTGTGTTGTAGTGTATTATGTGGGAAAATAATTTGTAACTTACTAGAATTCCGAGAAGGTAAGGAAAGAAGGAAAAGAAGACGAGACACGGAGCATACATGGAGCAATCGGTTTTACCTGTCGAACAACAAAAAAAACTTTTCTGGGACTCCCTTTTCTTTGGGTCCGTCACAGAAAGGGATTCTTACCCCATCTAACGGGATATCTATTTTCTAGGGTTCCTATCTTACCGCACGGGATTTCCGAAAGAGATTAGTTGATTGTTATTTGTTTATTTTATTTATTTATTCATTTATCCATTTATTTATTTATTTATCTATTTATTTATTTATTCATCTTTTTTTTTCTTCTGCTCTCTCCCCCCCTTTTGTCAATATTACGAAGGTGACTCTCACGTCTCGGGGTGAAGCCATCAACCTCCTATCGGGCAAAAAATACCACCTAACAGATGGACCCCAGCAAGCAGGTATGTTGTATAACCACCATATACTTTAAAAGAAATATTATTCTTATCTTGTGAGACCGAAATCTACAAATTATTCATTATAAATAGTTCTAGAAAATACTCTTTTATCCTTGCAACTAAATACATAGATAAATCCTTTTAACGTACTACGTAATCTGTAGAACCTAATCCATAGGAAACCGATTGTAATCACTAGAAACATCTAAATATTATAAATATGCATCCCAAGCAAATAGCGCCAAATGTTCCCTGAACCTTTGGGTCTTTAGCTCTCCAATATAACGATTACCCCCACTCCTCTCAGAACCTCTCTCCCAAGACATCCCTCAATGTCTTTTAGTCAGTCTAGAAACTCTCATTACATGAGACACATGACCCTCTGACAAGTACCTCGTTCCTTCGAAATAATCTCCAGTTGTAATGATTTGGGTGCCTTTCACGAATAAAAAAATATTAAACTTATTCGCTACTATAATCATTGAAATACAACTGCTACACTGGAGGGTGGAAACGAACGAAGCGGAAATAAACAAAGCAGAAGGTCAAGAAAAACGATGCGTGGAGAGCGCCATCAGCTTCTTAAAATAAAAGGGCGAGGATAAAATTGTGGCAAACATAATTTAGTTTTTTTTTATATTTATTTTAAGTTCCCCCCCCCCCTTTTTATGATCATCCCCCCTTTTTCTTTTTTGTTACAATTATTATTATTATTTACTATCATTATTATTTTTTTTGTTTTTTTTCTTTACAATTTATTATTATAGTTATTATTTTGGCTTAATCTATAGCGATGACCTCGGCTGCACCCTGGGGTCTGGGTCGGAAGGGCCAGACTGACCTCGCTCCCCTCCGGACATGCTTCACCAGAAAGATGTCCCCATCCTCTGGCGGGCATACGCCCGGGGAAGGCGCCTTGAGGAGGTCGACATAGACCACCTCCAAGTCGTCCTCCTTGATGGCCGTGCAGGCATCCTGGGGGTCAGCACTGGCCTCGGCTTGGCGGCTGGCTTCGTCCGAAGTGGCCTCGCTGTCGCTGCCCTCGTCCGAGCTCGCCCCGTCCGCGCTGCTCTCAGTCGAGCTGGCCCCGTCCGGGCTGCCCTCGTCCGAACTCGCCTCGTCCGCCGTCTACCTCTTGACGGCCGTATAACCCTAAGGGTTATAGGGACTTGGGGATCTTGGAGAGTCCCTCTCCAGCCCCCCCCCCCCGAAGTCCAAGACCCCGAGTGGTTGTACTCGGGCTACTGGTGGTGCTGGTGCCTGGATTGGCTCGAAGATCCATGTTTGGTTCCTCCAGCACCACGCACTTTCGAAGGCCACGGGTCGGCGCTTTGCCTCCGACTCAACAGCTCCTGATGACGGCCTCTTCAGGATGGGTTTAGGTGGCTCCATAGTTGTTTTTTGAAGTGTACTGGCTGTTAGGATCAATTCCTGGCACTTATATACGAAAGATCTTGAAGGAACTCCTCAAAGTTGGGAGAATTTTCCCTGATTTTCACTTTTTCTTGGCAAATCGGGTTGGTCCTGAGCCGGAGTGGGAGGTACCTTGCGTCCCTTATTGGTTGATCCTATTTTCTCTTAGTTTTCCAATCCGTCCTCTTGTTGGCGGGTACAGGGTACAAACAATTAGCTACAGTTGGTCCTGGGTCTTGTCAAAAATGGAAGCAAAAAAAAATTCAAACGTGAAAAGGGAACTATATGTCGACCATCTTTCCGGTAATTTTTAGCGCTCGGTGTTCGTATCTGGTTCCTTTCCTGGGTTCAAAGCGACAGCGATAGGTAGCGATAGCTAGCGGGTGGTCCTCGGTGTCTCTGTCCACCAAATCCAGACCATTTAGAAATGATGTTCGGGGCTCATTATCTGGAAAGCAGGCAGGTGCATCTGAGGCGATTATTCTCAGAAGACCTTCGATCACTTCTTCATCGGTCAATTAGATAAGCCCTAAATCGCCTGCGCTCGGATTTCCGATGTCGCCGGTATCCCTGAGGTTTCCAGGCAGGCCTTCGTCTGCGTTCCAGGCGGAAATTCCATTGTGCGAGTTCAAAGGCGGAGCCTTTATTTTCCTCCACATAGCCAATATACAGGGACTGCAATTACTCCCTTCTTTTAACTGCCCTAATTGCTCGATCTGGCATCGATTACATACTGGGAGGTGAGAATACCAAGGCGGTATGACGTAATGTAAGTCATTACTTTTGAGCTCCATGTTATCGGGCTCAAAAACAGCACGTTTATAACAACATATCGACCTGGAATCAGTGAGTCCGTACATCTGGCAGCAGGTCGTTTATTCCAATTCCATCCAAATTGATTCCACCTGTCCCATACCTTCAGCCCTATGGAAGATGTGGGTCAAATGCATACGCATAGATCAGGTTTGTATGGGCCGCTTCGCTGTTCATCGTTTTTAGCGTTCAAAGTCGCTGAGAATATGAATATTTTGTTAAGTAATTTCTTTTATATTGCTAAAAGTATTGTGCTGACACACACACACATACGCAAATGGTGGGTTGAAGCACAAGGCTTCTTTCTCAAACGGAGGATTTAAAGATCAATTCACGTATATTTCTAGACCTTTAAATAGTCGTAACGATAGGGTGCCGGAGCTAGCGGCTCCAAATTTGGGTAGTTAACAGTGTCCGGAGTAGTAGTTTTTCATTAATGGTTGATGGGGTCTCCTCAAGTACCTTCTTTTCGTGACCAATTTTTCCGGAATCCTCCTCGGAAAGTCTTTCCCTAAAATGTAATAAAAATGTAGTCACAGAATCCCAAACTGCACCTAAAAGCCAGAAACTCCAGCCGAATAAACGGTGTAGTGTATATCCATGAGTAAAAGTATCGATCAAAAATTTAAGTATCTTTCCAATCATGAATATACCGATCAGGCCAGCGCTAAATTTTCCAAACCCGGTTAGCCATCCCCATACTTTATTTGTGATTCTTTCGGCGATTTTATTAATTGATCGTTCATCAAAAAAATTGGAAAATTCAACCCCCGGGCTATGTATAGCCTCTCCCATGGCTCCTCTTACGATGGCATTCAGAACGGCCGGTTGTTCCTCGGGGAACATCAGGTGACTTTTCAAGATCTAATTTAATTTTTCAAGATCTTCTGACAAATATATCCCAGTTGTGGCCAAATTTTCCAGATTTTCATATCTCCGGTTAGGTTTAATCAGTGGCTCTAACTCCGTTGGTGGCATAACTGGAGACGGTGATGGATTCATTCTAATCCAAGTACCTTCGATGTGGTACATGGGTGCTATAAATGCGTTACAATCAACCTTGGGGCTCTTTTTCAGCAATATATGCGTGTGCGGAGTCACAAACATTGTTTCATTATTTACTAGCCCATGTAACCGTCCGTAGCAGATAGACAATCGGGCGACTGCAGCAGGTATCGGCTAGCATTTAATAATATGAATGACCTCCCCTGCTATGTTCGCCATGTAACCGGGTGCTTTCATCACTCGTAAAGCGAATTCTGCTGGTTTCGAATATGCAAGTAGTAGAGAATTTTCTATCTCTTGCCTTTCTAATTCGCATTTTTGGGTTAAGATATCGATATATAGATTCTTTAATTGTATTCCGAAATGCTTTTCTACGTAAACAAATTTACTGTTCACGTATGACATAAGGTCAAGATTATTTACGGCTATTGGAGTTTTCCGTTCGCCCATGCTTTTCTTTTTTATTTCGAGAATAAAGAGTTTGGGGTGTTCTGTGCGTATTAGGATGTACCGACAGATAGTCTCGGTCTCTTTTTGTGACAACCCGAAAGTAATATCTCCATTTTGGACCGGAGTCTATTCTCCACTTCCTTATTGTTAGTTGAATTATGGTAAATGCGTTGTGCCGGACCCTCATAAAGCACATCGTATTCTTGTAGTGTACATTGTTTATTTGGAGGTAAGTTCCAAAACACGCTATGCCCCTCGTTATCCATGCACCAATTTTTCGGGAGATCGCATCGACTCCCTTGTTTCAAAAACACCTGAGTTTCATTAACGTTAACAGGAGCATAATAATCTTCCAATGTAATACTAAAGGTGGCTTGTACCACGACTCCCCTCCATGACCCATAGTGGTCGCCAAATTTTCCTCCATCGCAGCTCCCGTCTGATTGTACCGGACCGGCCAGAACGGCCGTCTGGTCAATGGTACTGTTGTGTCGTAACCCGACGAATAAAATATCTCCGTAACGATATTTTAGATTCATATCCATGTCATGACATATTTCGGAGCTTATGTTTAGCAAATATCCTGCATAACCATTGTGAACGATTGAATTATGAGACCAATGTCCACAAAAATAAACTATACGATTTAAGGATATTCGACAGAGTTCAACATGGACCTTGTCAAACCTGGATAGTTGGAGCAATTTCACATAGGCTTCTGCAATTATCGGTTTTCTCAGCTGTATATTGCAGGGTTTCACAGTAAGTAAGGAGATAGTAATCAGGTTGGTGCTTTGCGTGCCACAGTCATACGCGACGAATCCATAGGTTTTTGAAATAAAAATTTAAAAAAATACTACTCGTATTGTTTGCATCTAGAACAAAGGAAAAAGAATTTTTCCTTTGTCAACGGTTGATTCAAAAAAAGGTATTTATCACACACAATTTTTTGTTACTAAGCCTATTTGATTGATAATTTATAATCTCTCCCTGTTTTACACTACACTCTCGTAAAAATGTTGGTCAGGATTTAAAATACTATCGCAGACTTCGTCATATATTTGATCGATTGTATTGTCCCGGCCGTTAAGACGGGAGTTATCATAAATGTGTAGACGAGCGTGTAGCCATTTTTTCATACTTAAGGCCCGATTTAAGGCACAACTATATTTTCCCCTGCGTTCTACTCCGTGAAGGAGACATTGCTCGTCCACATATGGTACGGCGTCGAAGCTCGGGACTACAGTAGTGGCATTTACAAACTTACAGGACATGATCCTCTCTAGGTATTCCGTGTTTTTTGAGTTTATTACATATATTTGAGAGGAAAAATGAGACATGTTTCGAAGAGACTGTTCTATGCTGAGGAGGTCGCACTCTCCATCCTCCCATTCAATCCCGTGGGTAAGCCGCGTTTCTCCCGATTTTTCCTCAGAATTGCCCTTGGTAGCTCTTCTCCCGTATGGTTTGGTTTCACAATCCAATTGGACGCAACTGAATCTTCTACCCCGATTATCGCAATTTCTTTAGGGAATCGGCGATTATTTTTGTCGCACAAGACTTGGATGTCGATGATATAAGTCTGCATGTCTCCTTACATATTATTCTGTTAAAAACACAAAGAATCAATAATTTCACCCGGTGTTTCCCTTACTTTTAAAATACCTAATGCCCCAGAGAAGTAAATAGTTGACATGTTTAGATTTTGGGTGATTATACAAGGTACTTCACTTAAGTTTAACAGAGTGAAGTTGAGTGAGACCGGATGGTTTTATTATTATTTTAACACTGACATTTATCTTGTTTTAAGGGATGAAAATTTTCGTTTTCTCTCTTATTGGCGTTCGACAGTAACAACAGGTTTCCAATCGTTGAGCACATGTCTCGCAGGTAACTATGTGACTACAAGATATAAACAATATTTCAAGTGTCTCGGATAAACACACTTTGCATAACAGTGACGAATTTCTAGCATCAATAGCGGGTTGAGCCTCGTTCAATGGAGGAACCGTAGATACGGTCGCTGAGGTGGCCGCGGTTGAGGTCGTAATCGTTTGGTAGGTTACGGTCGTGGGGGCTGGATTTTGCCGTATCCTTACTGGTAACGGTGAATGAATGGTTCTTGCGGGTGCTGGGAGATCCATTATTCGTTGTATTTCTGCTTCTGGTGACGTCCTTCCGATTAATTGGTTAATTTCTCTATGTAAATAATATATCCCCCGATATGCGTATTGCCATCGCACTCGACGAGG
>JAPYZM010005742.1:0-15000 GCA_030522845.1 Psyttalia concolor | reverse complement strand
AATTTATGTGAGGTGTAACAAAATGAGCCATAAAAAGCATTGTAAACTCCTAACAAACTCTAGAAGAAATGATGAATATGAGCACTTGATTGAAAAAAAAAATGTTCAAAAAAATAGTCAGGGCCAACGTACTTGGCGCGCGTTTCCAAAATAATTGTTCACTGTGCTATATGTACTCTATCTCATAAAAGCGTCTTCCACGTAAAAGAAACTTTTTTTTTTGAATTGATTCATAAACGCGTAGATATAATTTAAAAAATGGTTCTGAAATTGCGCGCCACGTACGTTGGCCCTGACTATTTTTTTGAACATTTTTATATTTTTACTTAAGACCTTTTTTATAGGCCTCGGTACACTCTGCAAATAAGATATTAACACAAAGTTTGATATCTGTAGAAGACATCGAAACGTAAAGCGAAATTCCCCCTAAAAATAGAAGAAGAAATTATTGACAATTTAACGTCCCTCGGAAACACAAGCGGATCAGAATTTGGACCTTCGATTCTCCTTCACAGTATGCCTCCCTCATACAGTACATTGGCATCAATACTAGCATCAACGAAAGAAGAAGATTTGAATATGGAAACCGTCAAAGGGACCCTCCTTGGAGAATGGAAACGATGAAAAACATCAGAAAGCAGTAACTACACAGATATTGCTTTAAAATCAAATAAATTTGGCAGTCATCTGAGTGTTATTTTTGTAATCAAACGGGGCACATGAAACAATAGTGCCCGAAATATATAGACTGGAAGAAGAAATAAAAGAAACCGAAGATATACGCTAAAGCCAAGGCACTAATGGATGAAGCAAGCAGCGACAGTGAGTCAAACAGTAACAACGATATGCCAATTCAACGGGCTTTCATTGCCAGAAATAAAAATAATAAAACGAAGAGTCACTGGTACTAAGATTCAGGTGCTGGTAGTCATATGACGAATGACATTGCATTTTTCGACGAAATAAATACGAGTTACAGGTCGAAAGTAAAGATCGCAAATGACAACCATGTACCGTATATGGAGTGGGGAATGGAAAAGTAAAATGTATGTCAAGTGAAGGGAAAAACAATGTAATATCACTTAATAACGTACTTTATGTCCCTGAATTTCAATCGGGACTCATCTCCATTGGAACACTGGATGAAGAAGGTTTTCGAATGAAAATTCAAAATAAAACAATCTCAATCTTCAAAAATAATGAAGAAATAGCAATTGGTGATTGTGCAGGTCAAATGTATAAACTGAGAGAAACTGAATTTGCTTACGCAGTAAAGGCTAATCACCGCAAAAATTGCATTCATCACTGGCATGCCAGATTTGGACATCGTGATCCAAAGGCTATTCGACAACTAGCCAATAAAAATTTAACAAAAGATATGAAAATAGAAGATTGGGCCATTAAAGAAATATGTGAAAGCTGTGTGAAAGGAAAAATGTCGAGAAAACCATTTCCGAAGGAATCAACGAGTATTACTGATGCACCCCTTGATTTAATACATACAGATTTATGTGGGCCCATAACAACCGTAACACCTGGAGGGCGTAGGTATGTCATGACACTAATAAATGACTATAATAAATATACATATGCATATTTACTCACACATAAATCACAGACAGCATTGGTAATTAAAGAATTCATATATTTTAGTCAAACACAGCACGGAAAATTTCCGAAAGCATTCAGATCCGACAGAGGAGAAGAATACCTCAGCATCGACCTGCAAAACTAGCTGAAGCGTCATGGAATTGAATTTCAACACACAAGAACAATGGGAGCAAGCGTAACAAGTGACCAACAACTCCCACCAATTTTAATTTTTTGATTCTAGGAAATGAATCTATTTCTATCTGTGATAAAAACAAAATTTTAGTGATTGAGAAAATACGAAAAGAAGAGAATGATATTACACTTAAAAGAGAGTCACAAACAACAAGATTCCTCCTCACAATTAAATTGGATGATTAATATAATCTACATAATTTTTATTACAGAGATGATGAACTATTAGACGTTTCCATCGAATTAATCGCTGTAAAAAACCGGGAGGCATGCAAGAGTATGAAGAGATCTGAACAATATAACATATGGAAAGCAGAACCTAAATTAAAGCATTCACTGGTGATTTCTTCACATACTCCCAAAAGAATAAAGGTATAAATACTGATTTCTCTTGGAGTAACACTACCAATGACGACCGTAAAAAAATTCCGAAAGTTTGAAAAATCCCTAAATCCAGGAAATGTCGAGAACTGCTAAAGAAAAAAACAACTTTCATAATTATTTGCATCGAAACAAACATTATCTTCAATACTGATTTTAATTCAATTGCTTTCAGGCGAACTTTATGACCACTGCACCAACTCATTCTCGAATGATTATTTATCAAAACTATTCAGATGGAATACAGTAGAGCAGCTAAGAAGAAATACGAAGTGCGGAAAATCAATTTCGGCGTAACATTTGCATACCAATGCATAACGGGTGGGTCATTTGGCATGTTAAAATGCTGTTATGATTTTCGTATTTATACTATTTTTGTTATTTCGAATTGCCACAATTAATTGTCTCATTTTTTGATTGTATTACAGACTTCTTTGGATAAATATAGTAAACCTGATAAGAATTTGAGAACTCTCAGCGCAACCAGTGGATTTTTGTTCGGAGCTTGTGATCGGAAGAGGGAGCGTGTTGCGAGAGCCAAACCACCTCTCTGAATGTGTAAATGTATTTAATATGAAGTTTACTCAGGTAGGAATGAACGATGGAAACAAGGTTTGATCAGGCTTAATCCAGGATTGACCAAGCCTGGGCACGACTTGAACGAACATTGAAAAATAACTATGGTCCCAAGGCTGGAACCCCGCAATTGTTCGAGCCTTAAGGATCAAGCCTCGATCCAACCTTGGGTTTAATGATTGAATCACGGTTGTAATCCAAATCTCATCTCAGGATGTAAATCCTGATTTTTGCTGGACGAAACGATTTACTCATTTATTAATTTAAAGAAAAGGAATTGAAACAGAAATTTGTTGGAAGAATTTTGAACTATTTAGATTCAACTTAAATCGCAAATAATGACACAATAGATTCTTCGTAATTCCACGTTTCTATGTAGAATTGTATGTATGTATAATTGTCGGTTTCCCGAACTTTAGGAAAAAATTTGTTAAAAAATTTCAACTTGATTAATCATGTATTCATATATTGATTATGAAACGAAAATTTGATCTTAACATTTATGAAAAATGTTTGAAAACAACTAATTGGTATCTTTTTCATCTCGTTTAATAAATTAAATTTGGAACTTGATAGAAAGTGCTCGATCGAACATTATTCCTCATATTTGAATCAGGCATTGATTCGACAATGGAACTAAGTCTTGTTCTATCTTAATTGTTCAGCTAGCAGGGAGCAGGCGTGCCACACGTTCTGAGATGAGATTCGGATTACAACCCTTATAAAATCATTACACCCAACCTTGGATCCAGGCTCGACCAGTCTTTGTCACTACTGGATCAAGCTTGATCGAACCTCGTTTCCATCGCTCATTCCTACCTGGGCTCGATATCCCTACCTTGGCGCCTTAAAAGTGATTGATGAACAAACGAACCTAAGTGTGCACACATGTCAACATACATTCACACGCTTCGTTTAACATCATATTAGTTTTCTTAACATTTCTAGGTAATTTCTCGGCAGAATAACAAGATTCTGAATTTGTGATCAGGTGTTGAATAGGTGGCGATCTATGGATTACAACATTGGCTTTGATCCCATTACGCATGCATGGGAGCATGAATGAAAGAAATTGAAAAATTACTCCTATTTTTGAAAGAAAAACCCAAAATCCTATTTTTTGAAACACCCAAAGGGGGTGAGGGGAGTAGGCCCCCAGCCTAATCAGATCTAGAATAAGTCAATACTTATCGATCATGATTAAAACCATTTCGATCACATTATGCGTTCTGACGGAAGCATGAACGAAAAGAGCGGCCACACACACACCCACCTACACACACACACACACACACACACACAGAGGCGTGCGCGGGTACGTCAGACACAGACATGTTTCCAAAACTCATCGGAAAAGAATCTTCTTATCATGAACATCGATATATGCTGAAATACCCATAAATGCCTTGATGAGAGCTACCAATAATTGCGAGTGCTTGCATCATTAAATATGATAATACCATCAGATTTCCTCGAGATGAATAAATGTCAGAAATTTCTGCATCAAATCTATATTGCGCTTATGCTGAATAGCGAATTGAGGTTCGTAAAGATACCAGCGAGCTATCCACATAGTCATAGACCGTCATTACTGTTTTTATTTTTATATTACGTATCATTCCACATAGATTCTAAATAGAATTGAAAAATGTGAAAAATCGACGATTACGGAGCACCCATTGAGTAGCTGAAAGTGAGAACCCATCAAACCAAACCGGACATTATTATCGATTTTGATGAAACAACGTTTCTCAAAGAAATAAATTATTAATCACCCTTCCTAATAGAACTTCCAAATTTGATATACAGAATACTTGTGCCTAAATAATTTTGCATTCAACAATATCCTACAAATGAATTTCTTTTAACTTTTTCCTATCAAAAATATCTAGTAATTCCACTATCAGGATACTCAACAAGGATAATGCAAAATTTAGATAAATATTGATATTTATAAAAACAGTCTTGTGAACAATGCTGTATAAGCAAAGCCGCCAGACTAATCTATTCACTGTAAATTTTGTTTGTCTCTGTATACTTCGTAGCAAAACTTGATAAAATTTGAAAATAAACTCGAAATTCTAATAGAGAATTATTTACGATTATGTTCCGGAAAAAACGTAACGTAATCCCTTTCCCGCCTCAAGGAATATTCCAAATTCTCCGTTTCCACTGTGAAAAAACAATATCCAATAGTTTATAGGATGGCGCGGTATAGCGCGCACCCGAGGCACTAAAGGAGGTTTCCACGATTTCGTGGTGGCGTGCGAGCCGATGTCCCGGACCAGCCGGCAGATCGATAAACCCTTTTTTTCTTCCCTCCTCTTTCTTTATCCTACAGGCTTTAAGCGTACGAGAAGCATTATTTCGCGCCGATCTCACCAGCAGAAGGACATTTCGGAGTTTGAGAGGAACTAAACATCCAAGAACGAAATGCAGAGGAATTCATTCACAGCTCAACAGATAAAGAAGAATACAAAAATATGACAAATTTTCTAATTCTTTCACTACCACCAAAATCACAAATTACGTACCGTCACGAGGAGAGCCTTCAATGCTATTGAACATGTATAAACAATTTGATAGCAGACAGAACAAGAAAAAACTAAAGTAAAAAAGAGGACAGAAAATGGCTAGTGTGGGTGTGCGTCGAATGAACGAGGAAATATAGGAGGAGTAGACGACGTCGAAAGACAAGAGGTCCTCAAGTGCTCTTCGAGTACCCTAGCCGACCCCCTTCACCACCGCCCTTTTCCCAAAGGCCGTCAGGCGTTTCGAATTCTTCCTCTTCCTTGTAATGATAAAAAATGAAAAATCCGGAAAAACACTAAAAGGAAGAATATTCTGAAGATTGGCCAAAATCGTTCCATCTTTCTCTAAGGAATTAATAATTATGGAAGGTATTATTATCCAGTGACGTACCTGAGATGAAGAAACATGAAAACGAATGTTTTTTCCTTCCACAGTCTATCCAATATTTTCCCAACTGTATCGATTGGAATGTATTCTGTCTACACCTTTGGTCCACAACAACTTATTTACAAGAATTCAGACACTTCTGTTGAAAGAATGTTTCATAATTATTATCCGATAGCACAGCGTCGGCCAAATTAAAAAGAGATGGTTTAGAAAAAAAAACCACTTAATTTCCTAATAGTCAAGAGTAAGCGAATGGCGCGCGACGTACATCCCTCAACTACCGACGACCGAGGGCGGACATATTTGATGGAGAGTGAGGGCGCAGGCTCAGAATGGCCAATGGGTAGATGTTACATCGGGAGTTGTAAAGAAATGGTAGGCACGGTGGAGTAGTATGCTGGAATAATGCACTATAGAGAAAAATATTTGTTGATTCAACATTCGATGTTTCCAACATGCGTTTCTCTCTCTATTTCTTTCTATTTCTATTCTATCACCATGTATGACACTAGTCTATTTTCTTCAATATTTTGATTATAAAAGTTCTTGCTGTTTTTTCAGCAATAATAAGTTTTTTTTTTATATTTTCAACATATATAAACTTGAATGACCTAACTGTTCTGTCAAATTTGTAAACTACTTAATAAATTTTTATGTAGATGTGTGCTCCATTTTTTCTTGACTACTTTATAAAAGTTATCTTGTTTTCGGTGGAAAATTATGTAACTGCTCAGTAAAATTCACTTACTGTTCGTTAAAATTATCTGGAAGTGAGCAGAATTTCCATTGAAAATATTGAATTTTATTCTGCAGTTGGTCAAAAATGGAATCAATTACCAAACGAAACGGTCATTTTTACAGATTATTTCTCGCAATCGGATTTGACCTCCCTTGAGCCAATCAGAGCTCTGTCTTCAATAACATGACGTACTTCGCCCGAATAAAATATCATCGGTTATCTACCTGTAGCTTTTAATAATCTCCCTATAGGTTTTGCTAATTTACCTCTAGCTCTGCAAGTGTTTCTTTAAGCCGGAGCAGACCATATGCAATTACCAGAAATACTCCATCGAATACCATTCGACCTTCAAAATTAGTCGAATATCTCCCGATTGTTTTGTTGCGTAGCAACGAGAAGGAGAAGTTTCGATTAGAAGCCTGAGAGCGCAGCGAGATTTTTGTCCAAAAGGTCTCCTTTGGAGGTCTTGTGGTATAACCAATTATTTTTCTCAATTTCTTCTTCTTTGAGATTTTCACAATTTGAGAAATGAGATGACATCTTTTTATTTCTCGAAGCGGATTTTGGAGAAGGTCGAATATAGACGTATCGATTCCGGGAAGAATTCTAAGTCTAGTTGAACCTATCAATACTAAGCTTATTTTCCGCCCATACTCACACCCTTCCAAGGTGTCGAACATGATTAGAATTAACATTTCGACGGTGCATTTCTGGATCGGATTATCAATCGATCGATGCCTATAAATACAGATCCCATTTTCCACCCCCAGTCGAAAAATCCGTGCAAAGGACATTAATATACTTGAAGCTAGTAATAGACTGGTACTTACGGCAAGTAGCAATTTTATTAATTTTATTGTTAGTACCAGTTAGTACCACACACAGAAAACAAAAATCAAATTTAACCACAACTTTGAATGCAACTATTTTTCTAATTTTTTGGTTGTTTTGATTAATTGAGGGAGAAGTTGCTTTTAATGCATGGGAATTTTAAAGGGAGAGAGAGAGTTAATAAAGGGAGAGGGATCCTCTCATTGAGAGCTTGCTTATTAGAAAGGATTGTTCATTTACGGAGAGTATGTACACTGTTAAAAAGTCCGCCTGTATATTGCCATACATGTGTGGGAAGTCATTAACTTGTATAGTGAATTTGTAGGCCAGCATTATATTTTTAATAGAAATGCACCTGCTAAATGCACTACCATTTTATAATAATTTCAATATTCGAAACCCTAAAATTTGATTGTAATGTAGTAATAATTTCACAGTGGGTGTCATATGAATTTACTGAACCAATGCATGCATTTTTTTCGCATGTACAGGAATGATTATGCCATAGGTGCCCGTAATCACGCGATTGTAACCTCGCTTCGCTCGGTTAAATCGCGGATTACGGGCACAATGACATAAAATATTGTATGGAACTTATGCGTAATATACTGTTATTAATGACCACGTATCCGAATTTTCTCATACAAACAAAATATGAAATACAATTGGTATTTTATGATTTTATGATAATTCTACATTGCTTTATTATTATAGGTATTAATGGGAATTTTTAAATTAAAGTGTATTCCAAAATTTCAAGTGAATCAATTTGAAACTTTCTTTTTGACTTTTCTCTATCAAAATCTATAAATATATAAAAAACTATTTTTTTCGAAAAATTGATAAAATTCCTCTGAAATCTATGGTTTCAAATTTACTTGGCGTGTCATAGAAACTTGCAACAAAAAAAAAAACAAAATCTTGTATATTTCCGATAATTGAGATAGAGGCTTCCGATTTCACTTATTTTTCATCATTTGCATTGTGCTTTATGAAAAAATACAACGAAAGCTTTGAAAATTTGAAGGTCATTTTTCATGTATGCAATTGGTGGATTGGTTCATATTTTTGAAGATCGATCAAATTTCTCAGGATTACACTGTTGAGGATTTATTTCCTGACGATTAATTCACTAGGATCAAAACGTCCTGTACGAATCGAAGGTCCGAGATTAAAAGACATAAAACCCCTAGTGAGCGGACATGAACTATAAGTAGGTCGTTTTGTCGCAGGAAAAATTTTACCAAAAAGCATTTTTTTAATAGTTTTCCGGAAAAAATTTTCAGTATTTGTAATTTGTTTTCAAATTGATTGAACAAATTGAATTTATAATGCTTATTACATAGAAATCCTTTATTTGGCGCTGAATTAACCGATGAATGTACATCTCGTACTGAAGTGAAAATTACTCTATACGAACGTAATTTTTACATTCACGATTTTCCCAGTGCTGTTTTTCCTCATAAAAATATTACGAGGCAGTGTGTGTTATTTCCCGAATGCGTTTGGAAAAATTAGTCGCACATGGTGTACTGAACATTGTATTTTAGTATGTTGTAATGGTAGTACCAAAACGGTAATTTCTCTGAATTGTCATAGAATCACTGTAGAGTACCAGAAATTTTTCAACGTGATAGTAAAATCAAAACGTAAGACATCAGGGTACCTGGTAATTTTTTCATACGCACTGTATTTTTGGCGGCGTTATTGTACGTAGAATTAACGGAAATTCACATAAAATCGTTCACATAGTTGTATAATCCTGTTCAAAAATTACATGATATAAATGCACAAAAAACTATTAATTTGTTTTATAAAAATCACGCAACAGTATCATAAAATCACATAGCTATTGATGTATTTACATCATGTGTCTCTTAAAATGACATACAGAGAGGCATTATTCACAACTGATGAGAAATTTAGAACACACTTGATGTAATATTACTCCATGTAGGGGAAAATTGCAGTAAAAAAAAATATTTTTCTTGTATGCGTACCTATTTTTAAGGTATTTTTAGTAATTTTATGATTCTGGAGGTGAAAATTGGAAATATGTATGGTAATTTTCGTGCAAAAAATTGTAATTGTGTGTTCCTTATAGCGATCGTTATTTTCCTATACAAATGTCCTGCAAATGTGTGGTAAAATCAGAATCTTTTTTAACAGTGTATTCATATGAAGGGGGTTCAAATTTTGAACATCGAAATGGTTCATTAAACATTTTCAAGTCCAAATTTTGAATTTTTAAATTTGGGTTTCAAATTTGTGCGTGCAAATTTTGAATTTCGCATTTTTCATTTCAAATTTTAAATTTTGGAGTCAATTTTTTGAGTTTCAAATTGTTTATCCCAAATTATTTATTTTTCATTTTTGTGATTTCGCTGTTTTTGCCGCTTTTGTAGAAAGTGAACCGCTTTTGTAGAAAGAAATTCCTTTCCAATAATAGAATCTCTGATAAAATTCAGTACTTGCCAATAACAACTTCGGTACTTGCAAAAAGTATTCATGGTGCTTGCGGGAAGTAGCCAGGTTATTTTCGTGAAATAAGCACGGTGCTTGTGGAAAGTAACAATCCCTAGCGGACGAAGTTAAGAGAAAGTTGAGAGTTCAGTAAGAGTTACAGATTTCCTGTCGTTAAGAGAAAGTTAAGAGTTCGGTAAGAGTAGGGATAATGTCGTATCCGACAAGTTTTTTCCTGTCGGAGGTGGAAGGGCGGATATTTTCTCTTAACTCTTCACTCGTGTCAGAGTTAAGAGTTCAGATTATTTCTTTGATTTTAATTGTATTGTTTATGCACGCGCGAGGGGGAGGGGGGGAAAAGTATATTTTTTCCAGGAGGCTCCAACTCAACAGCTAAACCATTTGATGCATTCGCAGTGTGCAAGATCATAATGGCATGCTCCGTCAGTGGCACCAAGTAATTATAATCATACCGATCAAGCCAAGCTGTCGGTAGGATCATATTAGGACTAAGCACAATATGCTTAACAAACTAGAAAAAGAAAAGAATTATTGGAAATGAGTATGAAATTACACTAAAATTTATTGGAAGAAAGGGGTTACTTACTTGTCAAGGCACATATCCCCGCCTCAAGCTCCATGGAGTCATCCATTTGGAGATGATTTTCATGCTCCTCCTCCTGCTCCTCGTCACTTCCCTCCTCAAAACCCTCATCCCTATTGAGTCGGTTTAGGAAGTACAACCCAAAGAAATCGTCTGTCAATGGAAACCCGTGGGGGAACCCGTGCATATTTGTTCCCGCATCGACGACTAAATATGCTGCGGGGGCCAAATTCAGGTTGAGCAAGTGGTCAGCACCACTTCGTCTGATCGGCTCATCCAAATAATAGCGAGTGATGGCCGATGCGATTTGCTCCGATAACCACTGATCACTATGGATCTCACTCCACACTCGCGGATACAGAATGTTTTGTCTAACCAAAACATTATTATCTTGGTTAAAAATCTGGTCAACTATTCGGTTCATAATGTAAAATAGTGAGTTTCGCGATGTTCACACTGTGAGACTGCCGGACAATGCTACTGAAGAGGGAGAGTCCTCCAAAAACTTAGTCCCCCCCCCCTCCCCTCCATTTCCCCAATTTGCACACAATTTTGGAACAATCCTCATCTGCGACAAAAACCGATAACGATGGGAATGTGATTGTAATATTTGGGCATACACAGGTATTTACGGTACCAGAAACGAGATATTTGACAAACTGGTGCAGGGCGATTTTGTAATACCCCATCACCCCCCCCCCCCCCCTAGGATTACATGGTAATAATCCTCCGCAATCACCATCTGTTGAAGAAACTAACAATGGATTGGAAGAAGCCTGGACACAATTATTTATTTACATAGGCTTTCTTGTACATTGATGTTTACCTGCGAAGAAGATTTATGACAAATAGGAGCAGAGAGTGTGTTGGAAATCCGACGATTTCCAGAAGCGGGCGCTCTCCCACACACTCTCATTCTCACAGCTAGCGACAGCTCGCACATAGGCACACTCATACAAACATTCACTCGGCCGCCTCGCATGACTCGCTGGACAGTTTCCAGCTCTAAACCCACGCATTTTCGCTTGACGGCTGCACCTCAATGGTCGTCACACTTGCGCAGCTCATACTTACGCTAGATATTAATTAACTGCGCAACTCTCTAAACTCGTGCATGCGCACTGACTTTCTTCCTTGCCACCTGTTGCTTTTCATGAAAATTCCTGGGCTTTTCGTGCTAACGGTTGTAAAGCGTACATCACTATAAGTTTTGCTCTAACCTCTGTCAGCTCATTACTCAACTTTTTCATCAGATCTTAAATCTAGTGCTCCTCATTGAAGTTTCGCTCAGCTATCAGCTCACTGATTAGCTCGGTCCTTGTTTAATCACAAGAACAACAACGTACAAAATAGTTTATACATTTAATTGGACAACATCGCCAACCGCGCGGTGATAATAAAATTCATAGTGACAATGGAAATTAACGCGTGTGTGGAAGTGTGGTTTTTTTCACCCGGTTAATCCATCCTTTTCATCGCCTGCTCATCCCTCCCGGCCTAAACCAGATCCGGCTCATTGACCTTCGACGGTTAATTAACAGGGTGTCCATCCCACCACGAGAATGATGTTTATTTAGTGTACCCTGTTAACCCACACTATCTTACTCAAGATTTCATGTCTACAAAATTCAATATTTCCATTTTTACGAATCATTTTCGGCTTACGTGGGAACGTACGTGTACAAATAAACGTCAGAAACATGAGTTTTCGAGAACCTGCAGCAGAGGTTCGGGCCGTATGATGTCTTATCACAACAGAAGAAAGTTGTTTATTTACTTCCCCCTATATATCTGCATTATCTATCCCAAGATTTAATTTCCAGGGATTCCAATATTGCTATTTTGTTAATAATTTTTCGTGAGCGACGTGATTTTATCAGCCAATCACATAACGTTTATCATGAGTCACGTGAGTTGTTTCAACCAATTACGTAACGTTTTTTCCGAGGTTTCAAGCTATATAAACAAATTTTGAATCGTTTTTTCACCAGTTATTGTTTAGTGTTTCTATTGTGAACACCATGGATCCTCTCGCGTGTAAAAGATTGTTAAAGGCGTTGGAGAATGCTTATGAAAAAGTGCATACGAATAGGAGACCCAGAGAAATTCAAGAGTGACTCAATTACATCAGAGGACATTCAAGGAAAATTAATGGATCGTTGAAAAAGAGTGCAAAACAGTGAGAAAATACGTCTAACTGGAAGTGATAGGAGGTGATTTCAGTGGCTATTTAACCGATCGAGTGCGATGGGAGGACATGCAAAGGGTTTGTGAAGGTCGTATGAGAACTGGTGTAATCATCAACATGAAAAATCCAGACATACCAAATTTTTGGATGACGCTAGACGAATGCTCTGTGTACGTTTGAAGAATGCATTAAAACATGAAGGAAATTTGCAAGTAAATGTGGTTTTAACGTGCAAATATGAAATTAATAGGGATCAACATCTCATTCCAGAAGAAAAATATTTCAGTACCAAAAATGAAATAATTCTGGACTCAACTAATATAAGACAGTGGTTCGAGGAACATATTAAAGAGAAACTTCTTGTGAAAGCTGATGAATTCCAGGAAAAAGACTCTGGGTGGAGATTAGTTGATGTAACTAATTTAGAAGTGAACATAAATAAATATAATCCATTGCGCGGAGGATCTAGCATCGTCGAAGTACCTGAATGGATCAGAAAACAACCCACAGTCGTGAATGTGCAAAACAGAGACGATGTCTATTGCATTTTGTGGTTCATCATGGCCGCTCGTTGTAACGGTCGAGATAAGAAACGAGCGAACTCATACCTCGCTTTCAGCACTGTAATAAAAAACTTTGGTAATTTCAATTACCCCATGGCATTGAAGGATATTCCAAAGTTCGAGAAATTGAACGAATTGTCCATTAAGTATATAGGATTGATAGTGATGGGGAATCAGGAAAAAATGGATTATACCACTTTATTTAAGCAAAAATCATTCAACTACACTACAAGAAGAAGAAGAAGAAAATACAATCCACCTTCGCATGATAGAAAAAGAGGACAACTTCGATGGGGAACAGGGAAAAATTTATCAGTACACATGGATTTCAAATCTATCACGTCTACTTAGCTCCCAAATTTCAAGGAAAAAGTATAAGACACTCATATGTGACAAATGTTTGTGCCACTTTTTCAAAAAATAGACCTACATTAATGATAGGCCGGATTGTATATCAATCAACAAGTGTCGCATGATTTTTCCACGTAATGATGAGAAACATTTCAAATTTCAAAACCTTAAAAATCAACTGCGCGCCCCATATGTTGTGTATGCTGATACTGAGTGTTTATTGGAAAAAATACCCAATAACTGTGATAAAAACACTAAAAAATATCAACATCATCATCATCATCACCATTCAGTGTTGTATTTGACTGAAGTTCTCGACACGAAGGAACGACGGAAGAGCTTCCACAGATGGCAACAAAAGTGGGACGCCTCGCTGAAGGGAAGATGGACTCACCGCCTGATTCCGCAAGTGAGTGTTTGGCTCAACCGTAACCATGGCGGAGTTCATTACTACCTTACCCAGATGCTTTCAGGACGTAAGTGCTTTCGGGCGTATCTTCGTAAATTTAAACATGAGGATTCTTCCGACTGCCCCACCCGTACAGGTGCTAATGAAGACGCGGAGCATGTGTTCTTCGAATGTCCACGATTTAGATCGAGCCGGTCGGTTTAGTTCGTGACCACACTTGGTGGCAGAATCTGACACGAGAAACCGGTGAAGGCACTGCTTTCATCGCAGATAGGCTGGGATGCAACCAGCGACCTTGCAACAAAAGTTATGAAGGAGCTCCGTGAGGAAGAGCGTTGCCGGAAGAACGCCATGTAGGAGAAAAAGCCACCTGAACCTCAGTCCCACGCCCAACATCTAAGTGAGGCAGAAGTATGTAGGTGGGCCGGTTTCGCCCCCGCGGCGGGGGGGCCCCCCCAAGGGGCGCCCCCCCCCCCCCCCCGTGAAGTAATGCCTGCCGGTGATCCCACGGAGAGTATGGGATAAGACGATAAGGGGAAACGAGGAATTTACTGAGTAAGAATCTCAGATCCGGTGTCCAAGGTCTTTCACCGGAATCTTTCTGAAGATTACCTTAAACCTGAATAAAAAAAAACACACACACACACACACGCACACGCGCGCGCATACGCTTCTCCTGAGAACTGCAACACCTTGTCGCTGGTCGAGGGGCTTAAGGGATACATCCCAACCAAGAAACAGTTTAGAGAAACCCAACTCTCAACCAAGGGTGCGCAGGGTGGGCTCCCTAGAAACGCCCGTGCGATGGCTCTGCTAACAGCCGAGTTGAAAATGGACAGTTGTGGTGATAAAAAATTATTATCCCAGCCGGTAACTCCTCTGAAAAAGGTAAATCCTACCGTTGGTTCCGATCGGGTAAAAGCACCGGTGGCCAACGCTGGCTCCCTGGATTCTGGGAGGATCCAATCATCACATTCCCTCAAGATGGACTCCTTAGCCTCATACGCTACAAGGAGAGATAAGCATCATGCCCAACAGGCAGAACTGGGTGCGAGCACGCAGTTGAATAAAGTGTGGGATAGGCATGAGCAGCTCATTGGTGACCTCATGGCCTACGTAAGAGAAAAAAGGAGCATTAACGCTCATATGAGAGAGTTGGTAAACTCCATTAGCACCTCGGCCAGACGCCTG
>JAPYZM010005739.1:0-12530 GCA_030522845.1 Psyttalia concolor | reverse complement strand
TCACGTGCAGAATTACCGCCCGAGCCGAAGGCGAGGGTGGTAAGCACGTGAGTAAGGCTCCTTTATTTTACTTTCCGTGGTGAGAACGTGATTTTTCTCGCCGGCGTAGGAGTAAAGTCGCAATTCCCTCCCGCGTAGCGGGAGGGAAGTGAGTACTTTGCTCCCGCCGGGGAGAAGAAGCACTTTTTAGTCACTCGACACGAAGCGGAGAGAGAGACTGAAAAGTTGCTTTTCCGACACAGCGTGATGAAAAATATTGTTCGTAACACGTGAAAAAAGTGGTTTTTGGCCAGTGGGAGGTTTATATCGCGAGCCGAAGGCGAGGAATATAATGCCACGAGTTAAAAACCACCTTTTTCACGAGTTACGAACATAATTTTTCATCTCAATGTGTCGAAATAATATTTATGAGACTTGTGCAAAAATAGTGATTTTTAGCGTGAAATCCGTAAAGTAATATCCGTAGAATATGCCAAATATACTCCGGAACGAGGACTATAATTACATTCACCAGAAAATATTTAATACATTCGCCAGAAGATAATTCCCAAGGAATATCATTTTTCATGTCACCGGACCTGGAAAACTCCGTTGTCGTGGCTCGCAGCGACAAATTGGCATTTCTCAGGTCCCACATCACGAAAAGAGTTTTTCACGAATGCGAAAACGTAAATTTTCCGCAAAGGCGAAAACCATCAAAAACGCTTTTCCGTACATGTATGAAACGATATTTTATTGTATGGCGTTGAAAACGAGGTGCAATAATTGGTATATTTCTCATCTAGAGAGGTAAAGTAAAGGAGGCTTGCCCACTTGCAGAATTATCGTGCTAAGCACGTGGGTAAAGCTCCTTTATTTTACTTTTCGTGGTGAGAACATGATTTTTCTCCTCGGCGTAGGAGCAAAGTCAGAATTTCCTCTCGCGCAGCGAGAGGGAAGTGTGTACTTTGTTCCCGTCGGGGAGAAAAGCAGTTTTTCTCGCAGTTTATTAGTTTGGAGTATTTGGAATGTTGATAGACAAAATTTGATTGCAGAATTCAGAGAGTGGAATGAGTGGTGCAGTATCCATGTATGATGGATTGGAACCAGAGACAGGGAGTAACAATGCCACCCTGGCGCCAGGTGGTGCAACGAAGAAATTGGCCCGAGGAATATCTCGTGCCACAGAAAATGCTGCCATCGTATCCCATGCTAGAACACAACTGGCAGCATTTGGTACTGTAGATACACCTGAGTTCACATTTTCCTTGCCAGATCTGTCGGTTTATCCTGGTAATTAACTCATTTATTTTAGAGAGTGAGTGGATACCCCAAGGATTGTTTTTACATTGAAATTCGGGTGAATCGTTCATCATCTCCATTCCATAATTATTATTATATGTGCGAGTTTTTTCAATTTTATCTATAATAACCATATAATACTGAAGGAATTTAAAAAATAATGCACATGAAAAAACCTCGCATTGTTTTTTTTATCTTTCACAAATATGTTTATTCCTCAGATAGAATTCTACAAACCTATAAAAAATTGAGGGTAATTTGAGTATTGATTTGAATTATTACAATAATCGAAGCAGATACTTATAGATTGTATAATTATCCTTCACATTTGTCAATTTTTTAGGATTTTTTGGGTACCTCCGAAGTTAGGGAAGATACTAGTTTAGTACAGCAAAGGTTCTTCAAAAAATTACTATCGAAGAACCTCCTTCTTCTTCAGAATCTTCTCTTGAATGCAACGCTGAATAATCGCCTGAAAATGGCCTGGAGAAGTAGGAGCTTTTGTGATACTTATGAAAGCCGTTGGAATAGTTTTTTTACTAAAAAATTACAATCTTCCTTGAGTTACGAGATATTTATCGATAACTGACCAGTGAGCAAAATCAATATGAATCGTTTTACCTCTTCGCTATTGAGGTTATTAATTGTTACTATTTAGGATGGAAATTAATGATTTATTTTCAATTATTTTGTGAATTATTTTATAACTGAGAGTGTGGAAAAAGGGAGAATGAAGGAATCTCACTCTTCGAATTCCACTGTCGGGGGTGTTTCTAAGTTAAAGCCGCTCAGGTCTGACTGTAGCTTCTTTTCACTCTGAGTACATATAGGCTCACTCTAGTTAGGGCAGACAAATTGATTGACTACCACTTGAGGGGGGCTGTAACGATTTACCAAAATACATTCCCTGGAAAATTAGGTTTTTGGGAATTTATGACATCACAAATGTGAAAGGCTAGGTGATGAAGATTAATCGAGGTCAGTTTGATGTAACCTGAATTTTCAAATGGCGATGACAACACTAACAACGAGTTTTTGGTGTAATGGAGAGATGAACAGATACGGCTGACCAGGAAGTTCATTTCCACAGGGTCTGTGCCAGAAACGCAATAGTTAATTTTAGAGTTTGGGGACTGCTGGACATTAAGAGAAAATTAATTCATATTGGGTGAAAACGTGAAAAATTATGGTTTTTGTTATCGAGACTTCCCACCATTTCATCAAAGATGATGAATAGACTCTGGGTTGAGATAAGACCTTCAGAGTTTACCAATGTTGTTTTTTTTCCCAAGACTGTTGATTATAATAAAGGGTAATAAAAATGTAAAACAAGCGTGAGGCCGCGCCGGTTCGCTTGATGAGATATGAGGATTTTTTCATGCATTGTTTGTTAGTCTTTTTATTCTTTATCTTTACTAATTTTATTGGTAGTGATAATGCCCGATTGAGCTGTCACATTCTATTGAAAAGTAATAATGTGATAAATTCTGATTTGCGGTGTTCTGGTGTGTGAATTAACAAAAAAATCAATAACAGACGTTGATACATACATTTTTTAAATGAAAGCGCGTACAGTCATTTTTCGTGAATTCCGAAAAATTGAAATATCTGATTGTTTGTCGCTTGTATCTTCAAAAATTTGCACGGCGGGATATATACACTTTAATTGATTTACATAGGAAAAATCGAAATGAACATTTTTAATAAGAAGTTTATATTGAATGAATTAATTTGGAGGTATTTACGAAATACGTTTCAGAGACTAATGTCCGTTTCGTAAAAACGGCTCGACCGATTGAATAGATATAATAAAATATAAGCCTGAAAAGTAGTGATGAAATTTAATAAGCTTTTCGTTATAATTTGAAAAAATATTGACGTTTGAACATTTACCTCTTTAATACTGATAAAAAAAGATCGAAAATCCGATTAAGAAATACGAAATATAAAAATAAAATTGTTGGAAATTCAATGTTATTCAGAATTGAGACCTTTTCTTTTAAATTATTCATCAAGAATATGTTTAAAATTTTCATATTTGCAAAACTTTAATGAACACCTCCATTTAGAAAGTTCCCAGATATCGATCTCGTAACCAAGACGTAAGCTTTCTAATTTGGACCATTTTTCATCATTCATTCATTTTAGAAGAAAATACTAAGAAACCGTGTATTAATTTATCGATTTAATCCCAAGGAATTTAATTAAATCATTGGATGATTGGCAATATGGAAATCTACCCGATCACCTTGAAAATCCTTCGTAGACCGAACTTTTATCAATGATTCTCCACGAACGATAGCTAATCTTCATCGAATCGATGAATTTGTATTTCTTTATATTCCTTTGCATTGTACACATGCGTAAAGTGTAATAAATCCCTAAATGTAGTTAAAACGTCCGCAAAATTGGTAATTTTTTTCAACTTATTCAGCATATTGAGACTGCGGTGATTACCACAGAAAAAATAATGATCTAACTAAAATCATTAGCGAAATGGTAAACCTTTTTACGTTGAGTCTAACTATTGGTCAGTTTTCAATAAATATCTCGGAATCTAAGGCAAACAACGAAATTTTTATTAATACATTTTTGTTGCGCAAATTGAGAGCTACAAAAAAAGGAATTAAGAAAATTTTGTAATGTTCAGTCGTTTTGAAGAAATCTCTCAATTAATTAGGGAAGATTTGAGTTGAGTCAAGGGTCCCAATTGGATCAAAATCTCTATTCAATTGATGAGTTCTTTCTTTGCTAAGCCGTGCAGAAAAAATTCTGCTGATTTCATGAATTTATTTATATTGAAATTGAGTGCAGTCCAAATGAACCTGAAATTTTCTTATTCTATTTTTCTATTCAATCTTTCTGCTCTACGGAGACAACTAAAAATTCCGTATAAGTTCTGTATTCCCTAAACAAAATATGTTTATCGTAAATTTTAGGAATAAGTTTCAGTTAAAATTACGGAATTTTTCAAGATCAACGGGAGATATTTATATGAATAGCCTAAAAAATTATAATGCCTTCACTTCAATTTCCCGAGTCAATTTGGCAGCCGATAAGTGAACTATTCGATCCGCAATATCTTTGGAAAATTTCCCTCCGTGTATTTGAAAGTATTAGAGAAACCTCCACTTAAGAATATTTTGCTCTTATTTCCTTTTTTTCCCTCTTTGAGATTTGTTGTTTAGTTGAATGATTGGATTGATGGGTAAAAATATAATTTTTGAAATTACATTATTGTTTATTAACTCGTAAGGGGTTATCATCTTATTATTATTATGATATTTGGGTTTTTTTTTCGAATGCCTCATCAATTATGAAAAATCTTAATTATGCTATTTGCAATACGTTAGTGTCTTTAAACCACTTTTTTTCGATCCTATCCTACCTATTCCAAATCCCATCCAACAATTTCCTCTGACGTCACAAGAATGTGGAACGCTATATAAATTTCCCGTCTTTGATGTAAAAAATTAATCACCAATTGTTGTTGGTCAATGAAATTGTTGTTGTTGTTTTTATTAATTTATTATTAGATTGGCCGAATAACTGATCATGTTCTACTAGGATGCAAACAATTTCTCGATTTTTTTCCAATCGATAAAACAACTTTCAGATTTTACTCTTTAACTATAAAAATGCGGCAACTTTTCAATTTTCCAGCTTCTTGAATTACATTTCTTGATTACATTTTCGAAAAACTAAAATTGAACTATTGCTTGAATCGATAGAACAAATTACAATTAAAAAATGTAGTAATTTTTTACGCCGTTTTTTGCTGTTTTTACGAAATGAAAATATTAAATTGGATGCAATTGTTGTTGAGCTCTTTTAATCATTCTATCACTTTACTACTGAAATCTTTTACATCTAGATTCCTTTCGTCAATTCCTGGAAAAAGATTTGATAGAGGGTGGTTGCTTGACATCTCTGGAGAATGCAGGCAGATTGAATTGGTGGTGCGGTGGAAGGAACAGTGGTACACGTGTACTATGGCCATTGGCAACAACTGGCGATGGAAATTGTCTTCTCCACGCCGCCTCTTTAGGCATGTGGGGCTTTCACGATCGATTGTTGACCCTGAGGGATGCTCTCCACAATACATTATCGAAGGGTGAATACAGAGATGCACTCTTTAGAAGATGGAGATGGAGGCAGATGGGTTTGAATGCAGCCGCTGGCCTGTCGTACACGGAAACCGAATGGTTAACGGAGTGGCAGAGCATTGTAGAAATGGCATCGGCGAATCCACGAGGCCAGACGGCAACGTCTTATCAGAGCCTCGAGGAGGTACACACTAAATGGATATTTCATCTGACTGTACATTGATAGAAAAACTTTGTTATTAAAAGATTTTCTTGGAATAATTATTACTTAGTTGAAATATGATATTTGGGTTTAGCAAGATTTCGAGGCGAATGGCGCTAATTTCTATTTGGAATATGTTTAAAGTGTTAAAATCATTTACTTTGAAAATTGAATTGGCAAATGTAAAACTAGAATCTGCAATAATATCGTAGAGTAAAAAAATTAATAATTGGGGAATAGTTTTTTCAACTGAAATTATCTTCATAAAATAAGGATTTCTTTCAGTATTAACAATGAATGGAATTTTCACGCTAATTATTCTTTTCAGGTTCATGTATTGGCTTTGGCGCACGTACTACGCAGACCGATTATTGTGATTGCTGAAACTATGCTGCGTGATTCTGAAGGTGCGGCCTTGGCACCGATACCATTTGGTGGAGTTTACCTACCGCTGGAAGTTGCACCGGAAAAGTGTCACCGTACACCGCTACTTCTTGCCTATCATTCGGCGCATTTTTCTCCACTGGTAACTGTCGACGGTGGCAATGACTTTGGGGATAGGGGAGGATCGGTTGAAGGGGTTAGCATACCACTCGTTGATCCGGACACAGGACAACTGGTGCCTGTTTTATTTGCCGTCGATCCTGGCCCCGACTGGGACTGGAGCATCAGCTCACAGGATCTCTTGCCTTGTCAACAGGATACTGTGAGTTTATTATTATTATTTTTTTATTCGTGATTGTTTTGGGTATCTACACACTTATTATATTTGAATATGGAAAAGGAAATTAAAAATATTCTGCAATCATGTTCAGTTATTGACAACAGAATAATAATGGAAAAATTCTCGGTTTTCTCAAAGGTTTGATGGAATCCTAAATTAATTTATTCCTCTAATTTATTTCTATTTCAGATCATTCGTAATGCTTATTAAAAAAAATCGACAGAATGTCTGCGTGTTCCAACAAAATTCTAAACTTTTCAACTTATCTTGTTTTACTACCTCGTCACAGATTTGAAAATAAAGTTGGAATGAACGAGGAAGTGGTGAACCGAGATAAGTTCACGCCACAGTATGAAGAAGTTTCCAACTTGTTCATTTTGACATTGATGTTGATTGAAATCCCACATTATTCAGACAGAAAATAGTTGATATGAGAAATTTCTCAAATACGTTCCTCAATCGATGACAAGGAGTTAATTGTTTTTAAATCGGTTACTTCTTTTTGTTTGATGAGTAATCATCCCGCCGTTGGTAATCGTGTATCGACCTTGAGATATCATGAAGAGTGTAATGCAAATAAATCGATCAATCGAGGTAGAAAGGAATGACATTTTTATGTGGAAATGACAAATTGATTCATATATTGAATGTTCCCTTTATCAGGAAAAAAATTTCATAAAACAAACATTAGCCATTCTCGTCTTAAAAATTGAACAATAACATATAGAAATGATTCAAGAGCGTATTAAGAAGGAGAAATCACGCATTTAAGGAAAAGTTTATTGTTTAAGAAATGAACAAAAAAAAAAGTTCATCGAAAATTTTTCATTTTTCATTATTCTCATTTAGGCTCATTTCGCTTTTTTCAGATGGAAATTCTGATTAGAGATTATTTAGACTGTGAATATCAGACATTGACCTCTGAAGATTTGGAGAGACTCTCAGAAACGGATGGATCAACTTCAAACAAGAGTAGAACAGCTAGACAACTGCTGGGTGTTGCTAAGCAATTTGGATCAATTGGAAAGTCTGTGAGTAAAAGACTGTGGTCAATGGCTAAACGACCAAAGAGCCCACCCGCCTCATCAACCGGTGTAATAACCGAGGGTGTGCTCTGCGTGAGACTGAAGAGTCGACGTCACCAGTACGTGGATCAAATGCTCCAGAATTATCTCCAGTGTGCTCACTCAAGGTGCTTCTCATAATGTTATTATCATTATTATTAAATATTTTTATTGAAATTTAATTTGATTCTTAATTTTTTCCGTTTGATTGATTCTATAAGAAAATTAGAACAGAAATATTGAATCTTTATTAAGGTATTAATATTCGTTTTATATATTTTTCATTTTATGTTATTGTTTTACATAAGTACATAGTGATAATACGAACAAAATTTTATTTTCGCCATTTCTGTCTTTTATTCGCGTCATTCTATCAAAAGACAACGAAGAAAAGGAATTTGCCAATTCCAATATTCTTAATTTCCCTCTTCATCTCACGGAAATTATATAAACCTTTATGAAAAGTGGTTATTGACATCGCATTAGTCTTTCTGCTCATAACATCGTAAATTTCTCATCAGGCAAAAATTGTTTTAATTAGTATCTGTCGTGTAACGCTCACAAACCGCGTCCTAAAATTTTTGCGCATTCTCTGAAGTTCCCTCAATAAAATTAATCACGAACTGCTATTTGACCCTTCTACCCTAAAATTCTCCACCACTTCAGTTTATTACCTCCATTCTATCACAATTACCTCCATTATTTTAATTCCAGATACTTGGAGACTCATCAGAATGATGCCTCGGGGACTGAAATGAATTACGGGGCAGGTAAATCCAAGTTTTACGCTGCCAGTGATAGTGGCAGTCACGCCAGTGTCAGTAAACTTCAGCCAAAAAATACAAGTAGAGATCGTACCCTGTATCTCTCGAGGTAAAAAAAAAAACAAACAAAAAACGTATAAATTAGATTTTCCAATGAAGATATTAACCCTCCAATTTTCCTCTCTTTGCTCCAGGTCAACATTTTATAATAACGAAACAACCCCAGAGGACATAGAGACACCAGCGGCGTGGAAGAATGCTGATGTGCATGATGTACGTTGACCACAAAAAAAACAATTCTACCTCAGTAAAGCAATTAAATGAAATTTAATTAAAATTTTGTTGAAAAAAAAATGAAAAAAAAAAAACAGGGGAAAAAACGGGAAAAATAATTGATTGCTTGGTTTAATATTTCAGGGTGTATCACGGGAGTGTCGCAGTGAGCATTGCCAATTTTTTGGTTCACCAGAAAATCAATACTACTGTTCGCAGTGCTGGGCAAGTCGTAGACAACGATGATGAGTCTGTAAATTCATTTCTCCTCCTCCATTGCTCCCATGACAATAACCCAAGTATTTATTTTTCCAACTATTGAATAAGTCTCCCACCACGCAAGTCCCAGGCCTTTCAGAACGGTTACTATATGATAAAGAGACATGACGATGTATAGATTTCGATGAGATTCTCAGATTAATCGTAACGAGGTAATAATTGATGATTAATTTGTACAGCAACAAGTCACGTTGCCTTTTCACGTTTGAGCTTGAATGCTGTTTCCAGTGATTTTGCTTTAATTTATTAACAATTTTGGTAGGATCGTTAGATTGGTAGAGTTTTAGGACTATGTGAGAGGATTATTAATGGAGCTCGACGTGTTCAAACTCTACGGACGTAACCCACTGATATTTATAGACAGGAGTAAATAGAATGGCGTAGAATTATTTGGTTAGTTATCAATTTCTAGTGTATATCGGTCTAAGTATCCAGTGAAATATTCAAATAAAAATAATAGTTTTTAAAAATCCAAGGGAGATTTCAAATACTACTATCTACTTCGGAGTTTTTATTTCCAAAAGATGATTTTTTTTCAAACACGAAAAAATTTGTAGTCACTCGGAAATTATACGGAAACTTTTTCCGAATAGAAGCATAATGAAGAAAGATGGTGATGATTCTATAACATATATTTGAACAAATTAATTTGCCGAGGAAAATAAAATGTATTGAGTTCTTTTAATTCAATGCTTTTACTGGAAGAAATTCATAGAAAAGTTGTGCAACTTAAAAGGCTTACACCACTTTTCTAGTACTAGAATTATTTGCCTAGAAATTTTCATGTTTTTTAAAAAATTCCGTATTTATGTTAAAGAAAGTGTAGGCAAAAAAGATCAGGTAATTTTTCATTTTGCAATAATATTCGTTAACTAACAGAAGAAATCAAATCATTTCAAGTTTCATACGATTGATGGGCGGAAGGCACAATTCCATTTCTGGTTTTTAGAAGTAAAAAAAATCGTGAAAATGTAACCAGTCATACAAGTATGAATATTTTCCAACGAAATTTATTTTGGGTCTTCAATGTTACCAAGTATAGGTTATTGAAACATGCGAATTCTATAATGTTCCGTACCGACACTTTCTTTCACATAAAGAAGAAAGTGAGAAAAAAAATCGCGGACATTTCTATGAAAAACTTGAGCAAATTGACTGGGATTTTCTCTTTACTTGATTGATTTGCAGTTTTTATTAACCATTTGCCATATTTGTGGAATATTGTCTCCTCGATTTTTTCTCAGGATATTTAGACTGATAATCACGATGAGTCTCGACAAACGATTGAAATTAATGCTACGATTAAACACGTTGATATGTGCCTTGTTTTTTCGTATAAAAAACAATATCGAAGACAAAAAAAATACTCGAATGTCGAAATGACCCGAACATTACATATTGTATATTTTTTTAAAAGCTCTTGCTGTGAAAATTCAATTTCTTTCAATGTACTCTTCATTCTACAAAGATTTTTTCTTTTACTTTACGTCAATTACGATATGGTCTCTGCCGAATTAGTCCGACTTATTTGTCGATCATTAATCTTCGAACTAGATGATAATTAATAATTAATTGCGAAATTATTAATATCAAGTCTCAACGAAAATGTTGTAACGACGATTTGTAATTTTCCTTTTGCTTGAAATTTCAATAATTAAAAATACAAATGATTAAGAATATTCTGTCAACTTGTGTGAATAAAATAAGAGAATATTTTTTTAACAATTTTTTTTTCTTTTCTTCTTGTTCCTCTCCTTCCAGACGAGTAGAAATATATGATCATTGAGGAGAGCCAAGTTTAAGGGTGGAAGGTTGATAGATCGTTCCCCAGGGGCCCAATTGCCCTGTCTAAATGTGACAGGTGAGGTACTTTGCAACATACATAAAATTGTAATATGTGATTCTCCGAGAAAGGTAAAGTGGGAGGTGAATTTTAGTCACGTCATTTGACTGGCATTCAAGTTCCATTAGTGCTATAAATCACAATATTTTGCGGGGAGTTTAAATGCGGGCTTATTTCGTGTTTAATAGCTCGGGCATGTTGAGAATAGCTTAGACTAGAGGGCTTTCAAGGAGATTTGACAGTTGAGATGAACAAAAAAATTACACAAGCGTGGTTAATAAAGACAAATACGGATATTCTTGATTAAGAGAAGCCTATCCAGGGATAAAAAAAACCAAGTACCTTTCGAATCAGTTGTTTTAAATCAAAAAGATCAAGTTTCAAAATTACAAAAATAATTTTTAGATTCTTATTAAGAAATATTTTATCCTTCACGCCCGGCTGCTATAATTCGACACCTGGATTACGCGTGAACTTAGTTCATCGTCAGATGTAATTACTGATCTGCAAAAATCGTGTACGAAGCTTGGAAACTTTTGCATCCGATTTAGTGATTATTTTTCGTGCGCGTGGGAGACGATGATCTGTTTTTAAGGCTCGAGCATGAAATGTACTATTTATTGTAATAATTAGTCACCGTGATTTCGGGTTAAGGAACAATTACAGCCGGCCGTAAAGTCAAGCATTTAACTCTTTGTCTGTGATTAGTCAACGGTAAAAATTATACAATTCTACTTTTACTGCCTTTTAAAGATAAAATTTTTGGAGCATAATTTTTTTGGAGGAATATTAAATAATATAGAATGAATAATCCTGAATTTATGCTATCAAATCGGTAAATTTCTCTTAAGTAAATCTATTCTACTCCCTCAAATATTGACCTTGCCGGAATATATAAGTGTGTCCACATGATTAAAATGTGATAGCTCACGACATTTGAACGGCCGTACATTCACCTTACAACGGTATATTTGTTTCAATTTTGTGGCAAGTGTCGAAAGCAAATTAGCCCTACTCCCTTCCCCGGTTTCATTTATGTTCAGATAAAAGGAAAAATATAATACACGGCTAAAGTGAAAGTTTGACGCTATATTTTGAGGGAAAAGAGGCAATGAGAGGCATTGGTGTACAGTGAGGATATAGGTAGAAGCTTCCTAAAATATACAGAAGAGTATACCTCGTGTATATCGAGGTACTATGGGGACTTCCCTCTTGGGTATCACACTCGTAAAAACTAATGTCACGAGGTATACATGTATAGGGGATGCTGAGAGGAAGGAAGGAAGAGGGCAAGAGGGAAAATAGAGCGAGAGGTGAATGGTAATGGTGGATGTGCGAAGGACACTGAGTCGTTTCCAACTGAGCCAACGTGAAAATTACTATCTCACGATGGCGTGAGCCAAAACTCGGACTATCTTCGCTCATCTGCTCAATTATTCAGTATTATTGCGTATACGGTGATGCGGTTAGGGACGCTCTCCCTCTTTCTTGTGGCTTCGAGTCTCCTGGCGTCTTTGTAAGACTCTTTTCAGATTACAAATTTCACAATATGCTACGGACATATTTCCAAAACTGCAACATTTGTACTTCACAATAGTATATTTCGTAACAAGTGAAAGAAATGGTTTTTGGCGAGTGATATAATCCCACGAGACAAAAACCAATTTTTTCACGTGTTACGAACTAGTATATTTCGTAACAAGTGAAAAAAAATGGTTTTTGGCGAGTGGGAGGTTTATATCATGAGCCGAAGGCGAGGGATATAATCCCAGGAGTCAAAAACGAGTTACAATTTTTTCATCTCAATGTGTCGAAAATAATTTTTCATCACGTTGTGTCGGAAAAGTAACTTTTCAAGCACAGCGTGATGAAATAGTATATTTCGTAACAGGTGAAAAAAAAAATGGTTTTTGGCGAGTGGGAGGTTTATATCACGAGCCGAAGGCGAGGGATATAATCCCACGAGTCAAAAACCACTTTTTTCACGTGTTACG
>JAPYZM010005738.1:0-12766 GCA_030522845.1 Psyttalia concolor | reverse complement strand
TACTTCAAATAAAACACCCACACTCTCAGCCTCTTTTTTCCATTAATTTAATCACAAAAATATACAGATTTTCTTTGCATTGTGGGTTTCATTTGTAATCTGATTAAATAATGAACTAAGCAATAGTGAGAACAATAGACTAAAGAAATATTTTTGAAATTAAAGATTTTTAACAGATTTATTATGTAGATTTTTTTAATGTTAAATAAGATCGTCTTCCATTTTTTATTTTTTTAGTTTGTTTATCTTCATTTCTACAATCACAAAATTACAATGAGGACCCCCAGAGGCTGAGGCTGATTATTATTATTATTGTTTTTATTCGCCTGGGAAAATGTAAATATAATCCAACCCCCCCAGAGAAATTCTCAATCGCACTCCTCGAGGTTGGTAATAAAAATAAATTCGTAAGTTTTTTTGTTGTAATTTTGAAGATTTTTTAATAAAAAGAAGTCTCTCTATCCTATAATTAAATTGACAAAGAATGAATGAATCGGCTTCCCTCGATATCTCCAATATTCACAATCCGCGCATTAAATGTCACTCACGAAGATCATAAAATCCTCAGCATCAGAATTTAGAATTCAGATTTTTAACTTAGATAAAAAATCGCTGGAGCAGGTACTGAATCATCCCTTTTCCAAAAACTTCTATAAACCTTAATAGCCATTAAAAATTGACTGAATATTTCGAGTGGCCACGCATGATTTACAAGAAACGAGTGTTTTTTTTCTTTATTGAGAAATAAAATTAATAAAAAAATATTAGTAACTTCCAGCAAATCTTTTAATATTCTATTCCCGTTTCCCGTCGTTTACGAATTGTTCCTCGAATTCAGGTGTTTACGCATGGTTTGTTACTTACAACTGTGCTCTTCAATTACTTTGCGAAGCGGATCAGATAGCTTGTCATTCTAGTTACTCATCCGTATAAATAATAAACTATAAATATCGACTATTTAGTAATTAAACTGAGTAATTTAGTTTTTACATTAACCCTAAGAATTCTCCATCGCTTGAATTTATTTATTTATTCATTGGTTCAGGACGGATAAAATTTTTATCCACGGGAATCTAAGAGGTCCAATTAAATTGCGAGTTCCTCGAAAATGCCGAAAATCTATTCAATTCGATGATTAAATGTCACTCAAAAAAGTCATAAAAGTCCTCTCACTTTATGCATTAGATATCCAAAGGATGATTTCCCAGGTATCGACGCATTCTCAACCGAGAATCCCCATAAATCTCCGCACGTTCGACGAAAAATCCTCTCAGCGGTGGTACACTTGGCCATTAAAAAAAATTAACAAAAAATATTTCGGATAAATACTTAAAGGATTATCTCAGTGAGGGATAAAGCCATTTTATGGGCTCCAGTTCCTCTAGCGTTGACGAGGGGCGCGGCGGGTGGAAGGAGGACGAGGTGGAGCGGTTTGTAAGTGGCCGGGTAGATAATTCGTCAGCGACCTGTCTCGTTCATTTCCGCCTGAGAGCCGGACATTCCTCACGGCTTTTCGTACTCCCCACCAGCGGCCAATGCCATCCGATGCATGTATACCATCCACACGATTCACTTGACATTTTGGTATATAGTGGCTTCGGGGGGCCATGTGTATAACCTGGTGCTGGGCCATAATACGAAAATGCATCGTAGACAACGTGAAGATTTATTGCTTGTATCGGGATTCGGTTATCAGCAGAAAACTTTTAACGAAATAACTTCAGACTCTATGCCGGTGATCCTCCTTCGTACACATTCGTCTCTCGTATCTACTATAAAATGTCTCACTTTAAGGGACCCCTTTTGGAATTGTCGATAGGCACCACATGATTGGACACGATTCAGAGGTGTACTGGGAAAAAATAATAATTTTCCCAATGAAATATTCCCCCGACGAGAACTTAAAACCTCATTTTGGCTGTAACTGAAAAAATTCGGTTTTTTTTCTGAGTGTGGAAGATTGACAAATTGGTAATTGAATTTTATTAATTAGGGAAGTATGCGCCAATGGCAATGTTCAGGGGAATGATGGAATGGAGGGAAATTGTTCGAATATCCCGCGCCCATCAACACTCGAAATGTTGGCATTATTTGATAAATTGAGAAAACATGTGATCTCTCACGTTAATAATAATCAGTAATTTTTTTTTCTAACAATATATATTGTATCGAATCTTCAGGTTCTCGTTTCTTAATTGTTTTTTCATTTTTCTGATTCCAAACCCCGCGTATTTTTCAATATAGAGGTATTAAAAAACCGCATAAGAGCCTCATTAGGCCTACGAGGATATTCCACTTCCTCCAGAAACCCCTAGTTCTCGACAGTTCCATTGGACGAGTACCCGGCGCGCAAAAGGTTCCGGGTTCGATTCCCGGCTGGGGCTCGAGAATTTTAATTCTTTCGAAAATTCTAAAACTCTTTCGAATAATTGATGGCGGAGGAAATATTCTCTCACCTCCCGGAGAAAATCCTTCGGGATTTTCAATTTCCCCCTTCCGTAGAAAATTTCCACTCTCTCTCTCTCCTCGACCATCACTCCCACAAATGTTCTCTCACTATCGACCGTCCTCATGTTTCATTCACCAAAGCCATTGCGTTCGTAACTCATTATTTATCATCACTCGTATCACCTCTCCCACAATCGACTCTCCATAATTCTTCCGAAGGTTAGCCCTCGCCCCCCCTAAAAACCGGAAAGTTTGTCCTCATTGAAAATGCCATCGACCGCTCCCTCGCACAGCCGAGTCCGGGAGTAGTTAATTAGATCGGCTCCCCCGGTTCCGAATTCTAATTGGATGATTAGAAAAAAAAAAGCCACCAACTTTTCTTCACCTGAGGAATTCCCAGCGCGAATAACCATAAAACTAATTATCTGATTAATTTCACTCTGATAATGTTGACCATTCAATTCTCCCGGACACGAACAGTTACGCACGAACAGTTCATTAATGTCATTCTGTGAAAGGCGTTCTAATGAAAATAGAGGAGGGATGATTATTCTCATGAAGACCCCGGTCTAATTTCCAAGCGATGGCTATAATGGAGAAACGAGGAACTAGGAACGCACACACTCCGGTATATTCTGAATGGGCTTGCACAGGTCGACATGAGTGTCAGCCATGCGTATATGAGCCATCACAGAGAGTTGTATGTGCCTCATTCCTTCAACTGTGAAACTCGCTTTTGGAAGTATAACAATGTCGCGGAGAAATGTTAATTTCCGTGAGAATACCAGGGAGGAAATGATGAGGATGATCCTCTGGCATTTTTCCTACGTCGGGTGTAAGAAGAAATTATTAAAAATAGAGGGAAAAAAATCGTGGGTTGAGGGGACTGAGGGAGACGGAAAATTGACAGAGGGAATTTTTCGCTGTCGGGAGGGCTTCCGAGGGAGATCTGCTGGGATGAACTGGAGACTGATGAAAGCAATAAAGGGAAGGAACACATCGGTTTCTTTGTACAGTTGAGGAGGTTGGCACGAGGTAATGCTGCAAAGAAGAGTCTGGACAACATTTTGAATTCATGGGGGGACTTTTTTGCACTGGGATCACTCTGGCTGATGGTCTCCTGTCCTCTGAACCATTGTAGTCTCTAGTTTTCCAATTATTCATTGATAATTAGTCTATTTTATTGAAACTAGACTGCGGTTCAAAGGACTTGAATTGAGAATTCCGAAAGTCTCAGGGAGAGGCGCAATGAACTCTGAAAGTTCTGTTGAAATTTCAGACAATTCCAAATTGAGACTTGGACCTCCAGCTCAGCTCAGGCGGTCTTAGAGACATGTCTAAGTCTTGATCTGATATCCTAAGTCTCAAACTAAAATTTATTTTTTACTACAGATTCTTATTAACCTCTCCAGACTCATCTTCTGGATTACATCGACGACATGCTGACCTGAAAATTCACGCCTGCCGCAAAAAACTAAAATATCTCATTCTGCCTGCATAAAGATGGCCGACAATATCTTCCACAAGAGCCGCAGCGGGTCTTCACACCCAGAACTTTCCCTCGAGCAAAAAAAACATCGACTCCAGTGCTCATTCCGATGGCAATCTCAGGGAGAGACTCGTTATTTATCAGATTAGCGAAAGCCGAGTGGGCGCCTTCCGCGCATCCCCACATACCACCCCCAACGAAGTCCGTGAGGGTCAGAGAGGGATGGACAAACACTGGGGTATACACTGAGAATGCAGAGACGCCAGAGTTCACAAAAAAAAAACCGGAGGCCCCCGGATTCTTCTTCTCAACAAAACGCCCTGTTTTCTCGACTTTTTCATCGCCCTCTCGACTTGCAGAAAATACTACTGAGGGCGTGGTGGAAAAAAAAAAAAATCCCCCCGACCACCTCAAGCATTCTGTGTATGCACAACGCAGAGTGGGAAAGGGAAGGGTGGCTTGCCTTTGTAAACAGAAGAGCATAAAACACGAAATTAAAAATGAAAAGAGGTGAAAATGCACGATAAAAAAAACACCGATGCTTTCTTCCCCCTCCCCCTCCCCAACCCCTCTTTTCCTCATTTCACTCCACTTGGTAGGCTAATTAAAATATCTCGTTTTTTCATCTTCCACCTCGTTTCATTCGCATCCAACGGGCCACTTCAACTTATGAAAATTTGTTCTCTCAACTTTTTGAGTAGTCACGGTTTCCGGTTCATGTCGCAGTGACATTATCTCTCTCTCACACTCTGTCAACCCTCTCTCATCAATGATTTAATAGTAAATTCGGGGATGAAGGCGTAAGTGATTGGTATATAAAATGTACGATTGATTATTATTACTGGTACTGAATTTTCCGGGGAAAAGTATTGGTGAAAATTAAAATATTGAAAATCAGTAGATTGTATGTCTAGGGAGAACTAGTATTTTTTTTCAAAAGTAGGCAAGTCCTCTGCCCGCGCATAATTACCACCCAAACCGAAGGCGAGGATTGTAAGCACGTGGGGAATGCCTGTCGGGTTCTCCTCCCTCGCATTAAATGCAATTTTTCAGTTAAAGTGGGTTAAAGTGAGCATTTCATTAATTTCTTTAACTACAAAATCATTTGAAACATTACCTTCGATCTATTTTTTTCAAAAACGTAATTTAAAAATTTTTTCATTACATTCAATTTCTCCAAGATACCTGTGAATCCTGGCAAAGGCAAAAGATGCCTATAAAAAATTCGGGATTGTCATCCTGGAAGGGATTAAAATGCCTCATCATCGTCAATTCTAAATCAATGAATTAACATGTCATTGAGACACGAAGACATGAGTGATTGCTATATGGGGCGTGTGATCGATAATTACAACGTTATTTTTAGACACTCAAGGAGGTTGGGCGCCCCCCCCCCCTGCCCCTGGAGGATTCATTATCCCGACGTTGCGTCTTTTATTCTCCCTAATTGCTTTATGACGCACTGTGCCGGGCTCTCCCCGTATATATCTCCCCACTGGGCTTTTCTCTCTTTTCGCCCAGCCCCTGCTCTAACTCTTCATCGGACTGTTTTTACACCCACACGTATATTTCATACGCACCCTCTCTCGCACCCTCGGTTATACCCCAGGAGGTAGAGCCGACTTTCTGCTGGTTAATTGTACCGTTGGAATTTCAGTGGCAAATTATTCTTTTATGCTTCGCACGGAGCCATAACTCAGCCTCTCATCGGTCAATAGTTCTGGTTATTTTTTTAATTTTATTTTATTTTATTTTTTCAATTTTTCACCGCAAGAATTCGTGAGGGGTTTTTTATTCGCAACTTTTGGGGTCGTTTTTCGGTTACTCATAGCTATGGAGATTTATTGAATTCACCGGGATGATTGTTTAAATATTTGCACGCCGGGAAAAACATTTGTGGACCCATGGATCGGGGACGAGGTGGAATATACAATAATGTAATAAAATTGTGGCGAGGCTTTAACCAATTTCATCAGTTCTTTTTCATTGTTTGATCAACACTGACGTCGTGAATTTTGGAAGATTTTTTTTGGGAATCAATTTGATGGTTTTTCACGCAATCAAATTTAATTTGTGGCAAGAAGAGTTGAGCATTTAATTAGTTAATGGATTCTAATAATTTTTCGTTTTGATGTATGACTTGAAATTTTTTAAATCCCCTTTCAAGTATGATAAATCTCAATTTTGAAAAGCAAAAAATGGTAATGGAGGTAAGTAATCAGTTTTTAATTTTATTGTGCTTGTTTCAAAGAATAGATAAGAATTACCCTAGGCAAAAATTATCGTAGCCCATCAGTGAAATTGTCTCGCTAAAAATTGTCTAACCAGGAAAAAACTAAAAATTGTGGATATCTCGCAAAAATTTTCAACTACTCCCACATTTCCGCGTTGCAACAATTCAATGACGCTCTCAATAGATGGATCGACGAGAAAAATGTCTTTAAAGAAGCAAAAAGAATATAAAAAAAATCGCTAACCATTTTTCTTCATTGTAACGTCGAAAAATGAAGAGATAGTGCAAAACGTGCGCACGATGTTGCACTCACCAATTTAATAATACTCTCAAGTTATTTTTCCCCTGCCGCCACAAAATCGTTCTATACAAAATTCAAGTTCTCCACTTTCCAGATTAAAACTCCCTCTCAATTATTTATAAATTCCATCACAAATTGAGCATTTCTACATGCACGTATCTCTTTCACAACAGATTATTGGATTGATGGAAGAGGTACGCCAATGCCCTCAATATATAATGAAATTCGATTGAGGATTCCGTGCGAGTAGTCCAGAATTGCTGGCAAAGTAAATGAAAAAAATGACACGATGAAAAAAATAAAGAATAATAAACGATTTCCACTCCTCCCCTAGACGAGGTTGCGAACAGGAGGACGAGACGCTCTCTTTTCCGATATTACACTCTCTATTGCGTCTATTGATCAGGCGTCTTCACAAAAGGTCTCATCCATTTGTCGCAATCACGTGTGATCGTTTTATTGCACACATATGTTTCCCTTAGAGTGAAATGGCGAGGAAGCCAATATATTGGGATAAAAATTCACTGGTTGTAGTTAACGCGATAACCTCGCTAGACTTCCGACATTTATAGTACAATGGAGGTGGCTCATTGTCGTCAAGATGAGACAATATCATTCCTCGTTCTTCTCTTGTCCATGACTCACGGAGGGAAATAATTATCGTCGACGAGGAGCTTAACTCGCGGCAATTTACGACGACAATCAAGAAATGGATGTTCCACGGAGGCGACCTCTTCCATTCACTCCAAAAGGGAGAGTACATCGAAGAGACAGTGGGAATTATATCAGCGGTATCACTATTTTCAGGTCTGGGGGGAGGCCGGGGGTGAGCGGGGGCAGACATCATTCGCGTGGATTTTATTATTCTCGAGTGCATTTTAGTTTTTTTTTCTTCTGAGGACAGGGAGCGCCGATCTTTCGCCTCATTTACTAGGGAGAAGTTTTGTTTTATTCGTTCAAGCCGAGTAAAAGTTCATCATTATTGTGTGTTAAAATGGAAAATTAAATTCCTAGTAATTTTTTTAAAAGGAGGGTACAGGACAAAAATTGATAATGGGTAGAAAGAAAGGAAAGTCATTTATTCAGGTGGAACCGTTGGCCATTTGCTTAGGTTTGAGACAATTAATTTTTTAGCGGTTTTTCGGGAGGAAAAATTGAAGGGATTTACCCGTAAATAAAATAGATTTGAAAATTTTTAGTGGCTAATGGGACTCTATCCTATTTCCTTAATTTTTATATCTATAATACTTTGTTAATAGTGGGGAGAACATTGACGTTACCACAAATTTATTAATGAAAGAATTCTGAACTTATTAATTGATTGAATCTATTAATTATTCGCGCTCTGAGCGTTTCAGTAGCGAATAAATGAAATAATGCGACGCTGTAATTTAAAATTTCGGTATTTCAAGGCTTGGATTAAGCCTGGACGCTACGTCTAATTCAAGCCTCATGGAATACGCCTGCAACGAGGTTATCATTGTGGGGGTGATAAAGGACTGGTCCAACGCTGAGCTCCAGCTGTGATTGAGCATTTCTAAGTCTTCACAGGTAGGAATGAATGATGGAACAAGGTTCGATCAGGCTTGATCTGGGATTGACAAAGATTGGTCGAGCCTCGGCATCTAAAATTGGATCAAGCTTGAACGAACATTGAAAAATAACTGTTGGAGGTCCAAACGGCGAGCCTCGGTCCAACCTTCGGTGTCATGAGTGGCTCAGGGTTGTAATCCCAATCTCGTCTATGGATGTGTGCAAATCCTGATTCTTGCTGGACGAACAAAATAAAGATCTACTCATTTGTCGACTAAAAAAAGTAAATGAAACAGAAATTTATTGTGTGAATTTTGACGGTTTCCCTAGCTTTAGGAGAAGAGAAAAAATTTGTTGAATAATTTCAACTTGATAAATCATGTATTAGTAAGGGAATAAAAATTTAATATAATCATTTATGAGAAATTATTGGAAAAAAAAATTGGGATCTTGTTCATCTCGTTCAATAAATCCAGCTTGAAACGCGATAGAACGAGCTCGATGGAACTTTGCTCCTCATATTTAAATCAGTCATCGATTAGACGATGGATCTAAGTCTTGTTCTACCTCCGATATCCCAGTCTTGCGCAGGCATGCTGTTCCGGCCTTAAATCAAGGCTTGATTGAATATTGACGAGCCATGCTTGAATCAATACCATTCAACAGTGTAAAGCAGCTTGATTCAGGGTTGGGTTATCCTTGATGTCATATCTTGTTCCAGCCCGGTTCCTATCCTCGATTTTTCCCTGCGCATCCGCGATCGGCTACTGTGACGGCGCGTGTATAATTCTCGGACGTGTGCAGGCTCGCCCAATACAACGCCACGAGGCGTTTATTTTTCCCCGGTGACGATGTAACAGGAGAAAGCAGGAAATCCGAAAGACCGAGAGAGGTCATTACCGAGTCCATCTAGCACTAGCTATTGACCCTTGCGTCATTCCGCTCAAGGGGGATTAAAACGGAAGAGGGCAATGTCGTGGAGTCACGGAGGGACGCGAGGAGACAGCCAAGTTTATGTCTCAATTATAATGGTCTCGGGTAGTAATAACAATAAATGTCACATATATATTCGGCGTTTGGACGACGATGAGCAGCCTGACGCTTTATATACGATACCATGAGAATCTTGTTTGCCTTAAACGAACTTCACTGGTCGCAATTAACCGGGCGAATTGAGACTGGCAAGAGTCCATTGGCTGATCGACAAACTCGCCGTGTGTCTCTCACATATTCTCTTAATTTTTTCACTAACACACCGACAGAAGTACGTGTAATTCTTACCAACGGTTGTTTATCTCGTGCGATGGATAACTTCCCCACCCATGGGCGCATTCTTCAACTCGTATTTCGCGGAGCCCTGGCCTGTATGGGACCATCGCACCTGCGCATACGCACTCCGATCTCATCCTTTACCGACCGCAACGCGAAGGGGATCGTTAATTTGTATTCGAACACTGCTGACGGTGGCAATTATCGTTATGGCGAATGGGAGTCTCTAGGTTATAACTTGTTTTTTTTTCGCGATTTTTCAATTTTAATGTTCGGGCTCGATCCTCGGCGAGTCAAGTTTTTTTCAAATATAATTTACCGCCTGAGACTGGATAATTTTGACTGAATTTTCGGGACTTTTTGGGGCATTTTTCGGTGGGTTAAGGACCACTGAAATTTGGCACGAGTGAATTTTTTTTTTTCAGGTGGAAGAGTTCCCGGCGCGAAACTAGGAGATCCCGGATTCGATTCCCGGCCGAGACTCCGTAATTTTTTGTCTCCGGAAAATTCTAAATTCTTTAATTTTTTTTACAGAGCGAATTTTCAGAGTTTAAGATTTTTTTAATCATTGAAAATTTTTAATTTTCTGGATGATCATTTTTTTACGAGGATTACGGGAAATACAGGAGATTTCGTCATTTTTTTAGGTAGAGGAAAGGCGACTTGGATTTGGAGTTTCAGATTTCACTAGCTACTCTGGACAATTTCCCTCTCGATATCAAGATTTTACTGAAAATCCGTAATTTGAGGTACTGACAATTGTCTACGGTATAAAATTCTGGAAATTCAGAGAATTTTCAACGAAATCTCTTAATGAGTAGTAAATTTATGATTTTATGATGTCACATTACCTCCAACTACTGATTTTTAAAAATAATATACGTTACACATGCGCAAGAAGGGGGAGCATTAAGCTCGACAGTTGTGGCCCCATCTGATTATATTGCGCTGATAATTATATTGCGTAATCTGCGGTCTCAGTGGAGCAGTGCGATATCTTGGAAGACTTGGAGCTCCCCACCTGTCACTCGCCATTACGGAAGAGGTCTTGGAGATGGAATAATGCCAAAAAGGTGGGCTCAGTACGTCTCGGCGTTGTAGCTGCGCTGGACAGTTACTTTTTCCCCCGAGTCTGATCTCCGCCTCCTTCGAGTTTCGATGCTCATCCGAGGGATCATGATGGAGGGAAGCATTCGTGCGCTGAGGGAAAAAATACTTTTGTCAATTTAAAAACACGTCAAATTTCTAGATAAATTATTTTCCCCTCACAAGCAGGAAAAGAGACACTCACCAACTTTTTAAATTCATCGGATGAGTTCTCCATTCAATTTATTCTATCAATTAATCAAATTATGCCATCAATGTACCGGAAAGCGGCTTCTCGAATGACAATCAAATTATATTCCGCAAAAAAAAAATCGCGTCGTAAGAAATTTTCTGTTCTCAGTCTGAGATACTAATTATCCTTTAATTATCGATCTATTAGTTTCTCTGATACCAGTAAGAGCGTAATTGAGAAAAAAAAGTCTCACTGCAGGGCAAGGAACGCCAGAAATGTAATAAGTCTAATGCACGCACTTCGAGTATCACCCGTCACCGAACTCTTTTCCAAACGAGGAGATTAACACAAAACAGGGGTTGTAGGATTGAACTAGCTGAATGTGAATCACGCACGCTGAGCATACAAGAGGGCAACGTCCTTCGTGAATAGGCTCTCCCCCTCGAGTTCTTATCCCAAATAACCGATACGTTTCTCATCTCGGAGACGTGAATTGGATGCGCCAGTACGACATTTCGATCGTACTATATACTTGTTGGATTTGATTCGTCACAGATAAGGGAGCGTGACTCACACGACGTGAATTTGGCAGCTCGAGAAGTGGCTCTTGGAACAAATAAGAGGGCGTGGGGGGGGGGGTAGGAGGGAATGGAACGTGTATGCGATGAGATAAGAATTACATCTTGGGGGTGGAAAGGGGGATTTCGTAGGTGATGGGTGGCTCCTTCATTCGGCATTCTCCTCTCCTCTCCGCAATCACAATGTACATATATATTATCGACAATGAAGGGAGAACAAATTTCTGAGAATTAGGAGTACAATGAAAATCGATTTTATCGAACAAATTCTACCTCTATTTTTATTCCCCTAGGCAGATTTTATTTTACGATAGGGCGATAAAAATCGCATTTTAAATGGGTATGTAAAACCGTATTTTACTAAAATTTGGATAATACTCTGGATGTTATTTTATCGATTGTCAAAAAATGAAAAAAATCTTTTTTTTTCTACAAAGCCAATTATTGAATTTATGATTGGAGTAATGGAACCAAAATTTATCTTGTTTTTATGTTTACACTGGGTGGAGGAGTAATTTGTAATTATTTTTGTAGCACTGAGCTATTGTAATAGTCATACTTATTGGAGTATATTCTGTCGTACTTAAATATTCAAATTTTGTGATTTTGAGAAAAACAATATTATTAATATTGGTACATGAAATAAATTAAATATTGCCGGGTGACCATTCTAAAATTGATATCATACATTCACATTCGATTAAATAAAATCCTCATAAAAACCGAAAATAACGATTAAACTGCGGAGTATTCAACGGATTTATTATTTCAATTACCCATTTCCAATACCAATAATTTATTCGTAAAAAACCAGGTCTGGAGAAAAATATCCACACATCGCCAAACGGTGATTTTGATGGTTCTCATTAAAAAATGTTTTTTCAATTTTTTTTCCACTCTATTTAGTTTGAAAATTTAAAGACCGAAGCCATAAAAATCTGTACTGCAATTGAGAAGTCCCCGTTGTCATTGACGTACATTAAAAATAATGACTACCAAACATGATTTCCACTGAAACAAAAAGTCCATCGCTCTGCATTTAAAACTTCATCTTCCCCATCCCCCCAAAAGCCCCCCCCCCGCCCCCCCCCCCCCCCCCCCCACAACAACTTTATGACTAAGCTACAGTTAGATGCTGAGTGACATGTCGTTGGATTTGAAAATAAAATCCCCCAACTCGCTCCTCTCCCACACATGGCCAAGCACCTCCAGCATACAAAATTATTCTCCATCCTTATAACGCAGTAATGAATGAGCCAACCTAACCATCTCTATCCTCAGTATAATTGTTTAATTGGCCAATTTATTCGTGGCTACTAATTAAACAGGAAGGGCACACTAACCAGCTCATGACGAAACGTCGTAAACCTACAGTAGGATATTGTACAAACGTTGACTCTCGGTGGGCTTTCAACCTCACCCGTACTACCTCCTCGCTCCTCCCCCTCCCCTCTCCCCACCACCCCCACCCACTCTTGTTTGTGTCGTAGACCTCTACTCGCCATCCACTTTGAAACATGAGGCCTTTAAAAATGTTAAACGTGTTTCTCAGTCTTGGAAATTTAAATCTTGATTCACGTGCGTGAAAAAATTCAAACGCACTTCACCTCCTCCTCCTCCTCCTCCACCTCCCACC
>JAPYZM010005732.1:0-11097 GCA_030522845.1 Psyttalia concolor | reverse complement strand
TTTGTACACGTCGGAGTCCGGTTCAGGTCTGATCCACATAGACTTGACCGTCTTTTAAATAATACATTGGTTGTTTATGTTTCATCACTTGGTCAGCATGATCCAGTTATGCTGGCAAGTGTCACGCTTGATGTCCACAATGCTATATGTCCACATATTAAACAATAACACAATTACCCGAATCTGGGGCATAACAATTTTGATGATTGAGATGGAATTGTAATTCAATTCGAGATTATTTTGGAAATAGCCCGAAATCCAATACTTTCTCGCGAACATTTTTTATTAAGTTCTCCAAATTTTTTAGCAATTATTTCTCTCTATAACTGCTTATAAATATTTGAGTTCGTACTTTTGTAAAAATATTTCTCCAACAAATTCAAAATCTATTCAATTGGTTAATTACACTTAGAAAGAAAAATAGAATGGCATAATAGAAAGTTCCGACAAGTTTCAAATTAAATTATTCTCCTGTCTTCCTATTCAATTATTAACCTCAATTAGTAAATCTAACAAAACATTTCCTACAACTACATAGATAGCTACCTGTCCGAATAATTGAGCTACCAAATTATTCTCAAATTTCTCAAGAGCCAACATTTTCAAAGTGAATTACAGCTAAACCATTACTAAACTTCAAAGCATTTTGCGCACAGTAATTCGAGACATGTTTTGATAAGATCGCACCAATTCCCCTACTCTTCCTAAAGAACGATAGTTCTCGGACAATTTTCAAAAATTGTAGTTCCTTAATTAACCCGGCAATCCAACACCCGAAGCTGTATAAATAATCTCACCCCATAATAATTTATCCGGCGAATTATTCTCAATTCCCCAAGAATCAGAATTTCCAAAGCGAACTTGTACAAAACCAAATGCAAACCCCCCGAAGTATTCCTCGGCGTAAACTAAACTCGAGACATGTTTGCATAAGATCGGACCGATGTATTTGATTAACGTGCAGGCTCACTCCACTCTCCGAACAACAACAATTTTCCGTGCAAACATTTTGAAAAATTATACTCCCCCCTCACGCCAACAAGTTAAGAATTCCCCACCCCCGTCTGCGATGATGAATCGCCGGAGCTAATGGTATTTTCCATACCCTCCCCTTTACCGTACTATTCGTACCTCATGAGCCGGAGTATTAGACGCAAGTGGAGAAAGAATTGCATTGCACAGACTGCAAGTTGGGAAGCGATAATTATCCTCGACTCTCTTGTGTCGGGAGGATCATTAATGGGTTCTTTTCAGTCGTTAAATTCAGCCTGGGAATGCCATAGGAAAGTGTAGAAAAAAGTGGAAGGGCGAGCATGACTGCAAAGGCCTGAATTGATAATAAAAGAGGGAGAGAGAGATGGCTGACGAATGAATTGCGCTATCGATTGGCCGCGATGATTAATGAAATAGCGAAGTTGAAAGCGTTTGTATTCAATGAGTTTCGTAGAAGGGGGGAAGCTAGATCAGCGAAGTAGGAGAGACTGTGGAAAGAGCCGGTGTACAGATATTATAAACTCGATCGTTGAGTGGGATTATGATTAACTCAAAGATAACGAAAGGGATGGGAAACCCTTTCCCGATTAAGCCTCCAATTTCATGACCATTAAGAATTACCGTGTGATTAAGTTGACTTTGGCTGGGGCTAATACTCCAATCGTGTTTCATGGATCATCGAGCATCTCGCATTGTATGGAGTTGGAAGAGGTAAATAATCGAGTGGAAATGTCAAGACGATTGAAGCCAGGAAATTAATGAAATAAACACGGGGAAGATTCACATTTGCGCTGTAGCGCCTCTGTTTCAATCTGCTATCGCGGAAATATCAAGTTATTATCCTGATTTCTCGATTCCAGCGGAAATAATGTGGTAAACGTTGGTAAACCGTTATCCCTTCATTTAAAAAAGAGGATAATGTTTTTTGTTACTGGTCTACTCTTACTTGTATTTTTCTTGTGTAGTACAGGGATTTTAATTTTTTACAGAATTTCCTATATATATAGTTGTGTTGTTATATGTGTTGATTGATCAATTCTTACATATATTGTTGCACGGAGAAAAATATTCAAGAAAAATTACGGAACAAGTCAGGTAAGGTGCGAGGCAAGATCCTTTACAGGAATTTTTGCACGAATTAAGGAGAATAAGTCCGTCGCCTAATGGAAAACATGCGAAAAAGTTACGTAATTTTTTTGGAAAGTAAACTCCAACAGTAAAATCTACGATAAATTTCAAGACTTATTACGGCTCGAAAAATAAAAATTACGGAACGCTCCGTAATTTTTACGGAGCGCTCCTGAAAATCGCGGCCAGACAGCTGACCTTGACGTGTCGGGCAAATGAGTAATTTTCACGGAACAGAACGTAGAGTTTACGTGAAAATTGGGCACTTTCTATGAAATTTCAACTTCACTCAATATTGATAAAATATTCCATGTATTTCAGTAGTTTGTCTTTTTACATAAATTTTATCGCATCTATAAAATAAAACTGACCGGCGGTAGTGGCCGTGCGGTTAGAGGGCTAGACCTGGCCCAGGATCTCCCCTCAGGGTGAGGTTTTTCCTTAGTCCTTGGCGAATGCGGTATAGCGGGGTCGGGGGGTGAGAAGGGTAAATACGTAAAATTCCGAAAGGGTATACGTGAGGACAGGAAAAATATTTAATATATATATAAAATAAAACAGCTGTCATGGATCAGACCTAACGTAACCTAATATCACTTTAGTTGACGTAACTCAGTAGACAATAAATATTGAGCATTAGTGGTTAGACCGTATAAATACATAACTAACTAAATAACGAATTTTTAAAACGTCCATCTGTTGAGGATATTTCAAAATTAACTTTTGCAATTGTCGATAATAATCGTTTCAAGTTTGTTCAATCATTTAAAATTCGGGACAAATTGGCTTGCGCATGATAGATTCATCGTAAAAAATCCTTAAGATCTGATGTTGCTGTTGTTGTACCCAGCGTGTGGGGTACTTAATATTATTCTGGTTTCTAGGCTTAAAGGGATAAATCGCACCAATAACGTATCGGTGTTTAAATTACATCATTTATTACCAGATTGTATTAACCATCTCATCTGGCTGATTACAAAGAGTTTACGACTTTTGTACGCGTCGGCGTCCGGTTCAGATCTGATCCATATAGACTTGACGGTCTCTTAAATAATACATTGATTGTTTATATTTCATCACTTGGTCAGCATAATAGTTATGCTGGCAAGGGTCACGCAGACAATGCTGTATGTGCGCATATTAAACAATAACGCAATTACCCAAATTTGGGCCATAACGCTGTGTTTGGATGAAAGCGCCATGCAGATGCTGGAATCTAACTTTGGGACAAGATCCAATGCTGATTGTCACTTCACTGATCACGACAGCATGACAATTTGTTCACCACCTCAATTTTCATATTAGTCTGTTGCTCATACCAGTTTTATAAACCATTAACTGAAGCTCCCATCTTTTTCAACTAACACCCAGCTGTGTTTTCGTGGTGATTCATGTTGAAAATGGCAAAGTTGGAGAGTTGCAAAGTTATCTGGCATTGAAATTTAATTGGAGCCAGTACGTACTGATTCGCGTTAATTCTATCCGGGAGTTATGCATACGATCTTCTCGCTTCTGGCTCAAGTGAGATCTGAAAGTTTTGGAGCAGCAAGTTTCGGGTAACGGTAGGAAGATGTTTTACATATATTCCAGGAGTATATAATCTATTACATCTGACGGGTTGAGTACAGTGCAAACAACTTTGTTTGGAGGATAATGAGATGAGTTCAGTGAGTGTTTGAATTCATTTAATATTTTACTAGGTGTGTTGTTTCTCCCTTCTTGATACACCATGAAAATACATAAGCATGAGGAATATAAATTCTTCGAGTTTAAGGTGAATTTGTCCAGAGTTGTGAAAAGACTGGAGGAAGGATTTTTTTTCTAGCATCAGTATCACTTAATCCATTAGAGGCCTTTTGTACAGCTCCAGGCCATTTGAAAGTTGTTCTTTTTACCGTCAGAACCTCAAGCAATGCTCCCATTGCTGTTATTTTAGGAGATATTGGAGGTTTATAAAGATTCAGTGGGGATTTTGCTGTACAATCCCTTCGGTATTCTGGAAATAATGGAATCTTGGTAAAGATAATTTTAGAACAGCTGGTCCTGGTTCTGAAGAATAGAAGGACTGCGAGAGTTATTGTCTTCAGGAAACATTAATTTCATTGTTGGTGTCTACAAATGGTGTGATTTTTAATCTTTATGAATATAAAGCTTCCGTTCAGAAGCAATAACAGCTAGATATTGATTTTTAAAACAGCCGTAAATGATTGAACGTTCACTGCGATTGATGCAGGATAATTCCATACAATAAATGTTCATTTCTGTTCGAGAAAGGCTGGAATGAAATTCAATTGTTTTCGGAGTGGGCGCTTGGCGTTCTCTCGTAATTTAATGAAATTTCAAGTTTTTTTAAATGGAGAATGACTTAATTTTTTATTCCTTGGAGAGTTTGGAGAAAGTAATTTCAAAGTAAAATTAACTCATCTCGTCCTGCCACTTCAGTCCTGAATTGTTAAAAATGTCACAAACCATCTAATGGTCTCTCCTTTCCTCCACTAGAAGTTACTTCTGAGAGACGACCAGGATTCCTACGATTCCTACGATTTTAATATTCATTCTGGACTTCGTGAAATGCTATTCCAGATGTCTTTACTCCTCTAATTCCGTTACGTCCTCTCAATGCTTTTTTCCTCTGTGAAATATTGAAATTACAGCTGGCACCGTAGTCTATTTCATCCTCCGAGAGGAGTTTTATATTCCCATGGGACATGACGACAAAATACGGGGGGTGAAGATGTGGAGTTGCGGTTAAGTGGATTTTATACCGATGAGAAAAACTATCAAAGTGGACGAGCTTTCAGTACCAAAGGGAGTATAATTCCCAGGCTGTAGTGAAATTCTGTTCAATACATTTCTAGAGGAATGCATAGGGTGGAATAGAGGTGAGAGGAAGAATTGAAACGAACCTAGAATATTTCATGAATTTAATCAACTGCGGAAAAAAAACCAACGACTGCAGTGGCAGGTGAGGGAAGGGAATTATCAGAAAAGGCATGAGTACTGGGATCATCTTTACTGCTAACGAAAATTCTGCTGTAATTTTAGACAACTGTCAGTTTTAACGAAATTACGAGGAGTTCCATAATTCAAAATTCTCGGTGTGATAGACATTTTAAAATTCAACTTAATTATTTCATGGAAATGGATAGATATGTGAAAAGGTCAAGGAAATATTTTTCCGATTATTCCATTTAGAGGAAAATTCAACGTTCGTTTGTAGCAGAGTTGTACACTTCCAGTACTGAAAATTAAAGAGTAGAGATTTTTGAAAAAATTTTTGGCGCCAATTACTTTTTAGTTATTTTTTGGGGAAGATCAGTATCTCCATCTGAAGATGGGTAGGCTTTTTATTTGGTAACGCTGTTTATGGGCGATCAACCCTTCTGAAAATTCCAATACCGGAGAATGTGTCATCATCGTTGCTCCATTATTGTCGAACACCCCAGTGGGTCTGGAGAAAATGGCAATCACCTTCCAAATGAATGTGACTGCTGAGTCATCCAATAAAAAATGAATCACCATCAACAATTGACGGGAGGAGAAAGCACTAGGAATACATTCTCACTTATCACCTTCGTCGCCTACATAAACCCTCTAATCTTCGCCTACTTTTTATCAGTCATGCCTACTAAATAAATCATTCACCTACTAATAATATTCATGTCCAATATCATTCCATAAAAATTAATAGTTATTTTCTGTAATCCTAATCTACTGTTGGAAGCGTGGAAAAATTCAACAAGTGCATATTTCTAAGAAATTTATTTCTGCCTAAATCGCTTTTCCCTCATTTTTTCAAAGTAATAATTAAATAATGCAATTTATTAATTCCCAAAGGACTTGATAATGACTGATAATTTTATTTGTCACCCTCAACGAATCGGCGAAACTCAATCAATCGAGCTCAGTCGAGAATTATTATTTGGTATTTATCGGTAAGTCTAATTACCGACTGTAATATTAAAAAACTTCATTAGTATATCTGGAATTACCAGAATTATTCCCTGATGTGAAGAATTTGAAGTAATTTTTTTTCTCGAGGTCATTGAGAACTAGATAAGTTCTACCCGAAGATGAAATGAAATACGGGCGAATTTAGAACAGAAAAAAAATCACTCGCCATGAAGATGAATGTCAGCGGGAAAACGGATGATTTACGATCCCACCCCACAAATCCGAGGAATTGATCTCTTTCAACTCGATCGGGTTGGCTTCGAAAAAAATTATGAATCATCGAGGGATGGAGATAGAATTGTAAGTCGTTGAGATTAATATGAGAGTTCAATTCTGGTATTCTCATTTTATGCTAATCGAGAAAGCGAATGTAGCATCCGATTTTTTTTTATTCAATCCGCTAAGTTTTTATCAGATTGCCTTCTATTAAAATCGTTAAATTTCCTGTCCTCACGTATACCCTTTCCGGCTTTTATGTATTTACACTTCCCGGAGGAGAGGAAGGAAAAACCTCGCCCTGAGGGGAAAACCTTGGCCAGGTACAGTCGTCCTTTTCACGAGTCTACCACTCGGCAGTGAATCGTGAGATCACCCTAACGAACCCGTCGATCCAACTTCGACTGACTGTCGTTTCTAAGAATCGAATCACCCGCTTAGTCGATTGTCACTCGATCGCTGGTCGATTGTGATGTCGAGTGTAGGTAGCTTAAACGACCTACAATCAAGTATCCTGAAAGTCGATTGCGAGTCGATTCACGCTGGACATCAGCTGGAATTGAGTCTCAATGTAAATTTCATTTCGATTGAAACAATTTCCTGATAATCGTTTTGTAATCGACTTATACTCGATTCCAATAGATTTCCAGCTTGAATCGACTCACAATCGACTTTCAGGGAACTCGATTGTAGGTCGTTTAAGCTACCCAGACTCGACATCACAATCGACCAACGATCGAATGACAATCGACTAACCGGGTCACTCGATTCTTAGAATCGACAGGTCCGCCAGGGCAGAGTGCTACAAACTTTTATACAAATTTTAACTGCCGGTGACGGGAAGCGAACCCGGGTCATCGGCATGTCAGTCTAGCACTCTAACCGGACGGCCACTACCGTCGGCGACTACCTTCCCTTATATTTGTTATACTGCAAGTGTCGTCCGTAGAATCAATATGTACTGCAGGAAAGGTACACGTAAATTATGAAAATTAGAGTATGAGTAAATACACGCAGACACAAGTTATCCTTTAATAACGGGAATTAACCCGGACATTACAACCGAATTCGTACAATGTTGTATGAATAGTATATGAGTATAGTATATTCTTGAATGGAAAATATACTCCTCAGGGGAATGCGATTATTTTACACGAGATGTTCCTGTCGTGTTATGGAACTCCGTGACCATCGTAAGACCGATGAAAATACAGTGCGAGGTTATAGTCTAGCGCACGTGGGGATAGTGAAGGCGATCCGGCAAACGCGCTTGAATTTAACTAGACCAAACAGTCTGAGTATTTATCAATTAATTACATTACAAAAGTTTTTAGTTCGGTTGAATAATGTCTCAAATATTTACTGAATTTTTTTTCCATCGAAGTTATCAAAAATTCTACCATCACCAAGCGGAATATATTCTTCGATGAAATCGAAATAATCAATGATTTATTTCCTCTAATCAACAAATTTTCCACCACTTTTGTCAAGGTACATGAACCCGATCCAGGGGAGTGTGGACTAAATGTATTTTGAATAAATTTACTGTCGAACTGTTTTGCGGTTATGGTTGCCTACAAATTCCAAACAATAGCGCACGTAAGACAGCGTCCATTTGTTTCGATTTGAGAGGCGAGTGTGATAAGGGGTGCGGTACACGCCTTCCCGTTGACTAAAAATCGATAGAGAACGAACTGAGCGACGAGTGACCATTATGTTTAACTTTCGCAAACCTTAAAGTGACCTCTGAAAAATGTTCACTTTCAAAAGTCCCAATTTTTCATTGAAAAAATAGTGTGAGGCTGGAAAGTCTGGACTAGTGCCTTAAAAAATGAGGTTTTTTGACCGCAACTTTCAAATAAAAATTAAAGATTTAATTTAATTGTAAGAAATTAAATCAGTGTAATTTAAAAAGGGAGTGGTTGACATGACCCAGCATTTTACGAAAATTCCTATTTACAATCAGCCCCTTGGATACTCCCCTAGAGTTCTTTCTCGTGAGGGTGAAAACTTTCGGGCTGGGGTCGACAAGTTATTGTCCCAGATGACAGTTGGCTCTGACAAGCCGCCAGAGTCGGTGGAATGCTACAAGAATATGTATCAAAAGGATGAAACAGCAAAGAATTGGAGGAAACTTGAATGGACGAAACTAAAGGAATTATAGGACATGAGTGAAGAGGAGAAACTGATGAAACACGAAAATGTGCAAATTTTGATGCCTCCGGAAAAATGAAAACTTTATCTCAGAGAAATAAAAACTTTTCGTCTTTCAGCGAATATCCCTTATTGCTAACAATAAATCCTTATATTTTACAGATGGAGGCAGTAATACATAATAACTCATCATTCGAATTGATCAAATGGTGACGACAATAAAAAATAGCTCATAATTTGAGTGATTGGACATGATAACTGATATATTAACCATTCTAATGGTAACAGACAGATAATTGAACCAAATGCAGCTTTTGCATTCGTCAAATATGTTACTTTCTGCCGATGGGTGCTGGATTACTTTGTTGATATTTTCAAATCAAAATAATGGAATCGAATAATTAATGAATACATGAATAATTGATTGATATGAATGAGAATTCATCCATGTCCGAAATAGTCACGTGCTCTTGTGGACTATTGGGAAATTCGTCCTCAATTTAAATAATAATTTGAATGATTAAGAATTTTTTACTGAAAGTGATGAATATTTAATGTTCATTAAACGTCCCTATTTTAAAAATGATATATTTTTTACGAGGAGGAAGAAGGGATGACTTCAGGGCCGGGTGTAATAATTTATCACCTCTAAATCGCCGCTCCTGATTACACGTGAAATAATGATGAAATTATCAGGAGACCTAATTTCCGACATGCAGAAAATATGTATCGAGGTTAGAAATTAGGTTTGCATATGATTTAATGATTGTTCATCTTACAAGTAGGCACGGCGATTCCGAGCTTACGAACTATCACACCCGGGTCGTAAGAAATCACCCAATATACCGAAATACAATTTTTGATGGAAGAGATTTAGTTGATAAATGTTTGTCTCCTCTATTTTTTAAAATTATTAATTCTACTGATAAATAATGATGTTCTCATATCAAAAACCCAGTTTTTCAACAGAACGAGAAATTTATAAATGTTTCCATCATTAAAAAAATTAATTAATGGAGAGACGTGCCACCAGTTAATTACTCGTAAAATCTAGGGTACAGATGTAATTTCAATTTTATGAAATATTGAAATCCTTTGAAATCTGAAATTCCATGCAATTCGACGCAATGCCGAGAAAAAGGAATGTCAGACTAGTTTGCAATACTTTGAAATCAGCGGAAGGATATCCTTTCTATTCTGGCAAACGCTTAAAAATTTTCTCCGAACAAGGAAATCTCATTTTCTGGGATGACTTTGTTTTCCCAGTGTGAGCGGAAAATTAGGTAGCAGAAAATTTCACGATTTTAAAAATTAATGAGACAATTTTCCTCTCATGAATCCCTCTTTTTTCGGAATAATTTTTCTCTCAGTCTACTCGTCCAAAGAGTAAGGAAAAGCCAGTCAAGTAATTTGTGCATTACAATATTTTGGAGTTAATATTAAAAAACTATTGAATAAACTGATTCAACTACACTCGGTACCAGAAATGTTTTCATAAATAAACCATTCTTATCGTCAAACCTTTTTTTTGGTCAATTTTCCAGCCATCAGTTCCTCAGCATAAGAAAAGTTGAGCATCTTATAAAACTCGTCTTTCATCAGTATAACGAGGTTGAGCAAATGTCAGGCGGTTCAAAAGTATGCTCTCAACATTTTATACCAGAAAAAAGACGAATAGGAGATAAAAAAAAAATTATATTTGCGCATGGCCAAAAACATCTTCGCAACGCATTGAGCTATGTCAGTCTTTCATGCGCTCCATCATCCCACTACTTTTCTCTTTGTTCACATTTTTCTTTTTGTTTGAGGCATAAAACCTTTGAGGAGCATTCCTATCTCCCTTTTTCCACTCTCGACGATCTTTCTATTGGGAGGTGTACTCTGTATCCTCTTGAGTCGAGAAAAGAGAACAACTATGATACTGAATATATGAAGCCGGAGAACTAACACGTAATTTTCGAAGACAAGTGGGGAAAGGTCTTCAGTGGGGCTTCCAAGAAACAATGGTGAAGAAGATTGTGGTCTTTGAGGAATTATTTAACGAGTATAAATTAATATTCTAGGAGGGGATGAGAGGACTCATTCGTGTGGGGCTTCGTCAGTAATGAGTTTCTTCTTTTAATTTCGCTAATCGTGATGTACTCATTTCTTCAGTTGAATGCGCAATGCAGAATGGGTGCTTAGAAGAATGGGCTCGACGGTGAGACTTATAGAAGTTAAATTCTGATTGCCTAGTTTTTACTATCAATAAAGAAAAGTCTTTATAACAACAAAGTCTTTTTTTCAAATAAAAAAACGTCTCAACTTGAGGGGAAGGTTTAGACTGAGGATGGTGGATTTCAACTTTGGATTTTCGAAAGTTCCCACTTGAGATAGGTGAATAGAGAAAAAATTAATTGGATACAGATGATAAATATTTGCTATATGTTATCGCAAAATATGTTTTGAGGAATTCAATTTTTAATAATTTAAAATAAACCTAGCACAACCATTGTCTGGTTTTTCGTAGGAATAGTATATTTCGTAACAAGTTAAAAAAAAAATGGTTTTTGCGAGTGGGAGGTTTATGTCACGAGCCGAAGGCGAGTGATATAATCCCACGAGTCAAAAACCACTTTTTTGCAATACCTGCCCAAAAAGTTCACTTTTCGG
>JAPYZM010005728.1:0-12451 GCA_030522845.1 Psyttalia concolor | reverse complement strand
TGCCGACATTTTCAATTCTGCCGAATGTTACGAAGAAAAATCTTTCAAAAAACTATATTACCAATTTTAATTGATTGAAAAATTAAGCGAGCATTCTAGGCTAAATTGACTTACCTATTGACTCTCAAAAGTCTGTTAAAAAAAATCGAAATAACTTCCTCATTGGGAAGTTAACAAAATTTTCTGTAACCGGAAAATTCATAGCTAATCCCAGATATTTCCTTGACCGTCCTCCGAGGAAAAAAAAAAGGGCCTCGGCAAGATCCATGGCAAGCGGCGACGGGTTCGACCTTGCTCGCCTCCGGAGAATTCCTCTGGGCATGACCCAGTTATCTCACCGTTTCTGCTCACCTGGCGGGCTGGGAGCCTAGCGCCCCATTCCCCCGCGAGAGGCCCCGAAGGGGAAGCCGGGATCCACCGCAACAGTGCACCCCCCATTGTGGACTCCGGGGTAAGGTCAGCCATGAGGTGGGGGGGAGAGTGGGAGAGCGAGAACTAGGATACCCGAAGACCTCTGGCTCCTGAAAACTGGGTCATCCTGTTGCCCGAAGTAAAGCGCCGAGTGTGTCCGTCACCCTTTTCTCCTTTCGTCCTACCGCGCCCCCACCACCTCGCCATCCTGTTGCCGTCCTATTCACTGGTGCATTAGTTGAATATCCAGACGCGATTGCAATGACACGCATCGAAAAATTTCATCTCTGTTGCTGCTGTCATTAACATCAGTCGTTAAAACATTCGAAGGCAGTGGAATAAACCTCGTAAGACGAAATATTTCAATGCAAGTGGCAATTTTTTTTCTCTCCTTTTTCATGGAAAATTCCTGACGAACAATTCAATTCAACTGCACCAGAGCTTTGAGTGCTTTTATCTCCTGACAATCATCGAATGACATTCCTGGTTAAAAAGTCAGAGTGCGTGGGATTGAGGGATAAATGAGTTTGCGCGAAAAGTGGCCCTGGGAGAGTGGAGGAACGAGTGGTTTCATTGACGTCACGGGAGACTCGTGATGGCGGACGAGTTGTTATCCTGGATTGACTTCGGAAAATCCTTCGGATGATTTAGTTCGCCCGTCGCCCTGGCAGTGGCAACACCGCAATCCGTGAATTCGCCGAGTCGTGGTCAATGGGTTTGTGCATAAATAATAATTGAATTGATTAAATTAATTTTGTTTTGCCATTTTCGTTTGACCGGGGAGATTCATTGGGCTCGTGAAAACAATAATTTGCTAAGGAAATAACCGATTTACGGCAATCCTCGGGAAACATTTACGCAAATAAATGCGCTTTTATTTCAATAAAGGTAAATAAGTTCTTGAATTAAAAAAAAAATGGTAATTCTCTCGATAATTACAGTACTCAAGGATAACTTTTATAAATATTACCAGTACTCAGAATGAAATTCTCTCGTTCCAATAAATCACCTCAGTCCTCAATAATTCAATCGAGAAATTCCAATGACCTCAATTTATTTTCGTTTTCCGTCTAAATGTGGGAACTTTCGCCCTCCCATAGCCGTGACATTGGCTGGCGCTTACGTGGCGACAAGTCTGGAGAGTTTCAGAAGTTCAATTAACATCGGAGCTTTGCCGATGCTTTTTGCCCGAAGCTCATCGTGAAAAGTGTTTATTTTCCCTGACAAATCGTGTGATTATGTCTCGTCGCGTGTGCGTCACCGCACGTGTGATAAAATAAATAAAATTCCGTCTTGAAAAAGTCACGAACGATCGACTAGAATTGTCAAAATTTTTCTCCCACTTCAAAGATATTTTTTTCATTTTCTAAAATGACAATGGGCTCGCCCAAATGGCGGCTGTTGAGACTGGCCAAGGTCACGAGATCTATTTTTTTTTTCGCATGTGTCTCATAAAATTGGGCTACTGTTGCTTCTCGGCGAGATATTCGTGCAATGAATGCTCATTTTTTCCCTCTGTCTGTGCTCACTTGATCCCTTCACATGTCAAGTAATTTGTTTTTCTCTCCTTTTTTTTTCCACTGAATGTGGAATAATAAACGCTTAATACACGTCATACGTCACGTCACACATTGTCCATATTCTCGATGATCGTGAAAACCACTTTGACACGTATACACATGCATAACTGTGAGAGCAGGCCACTAGGAAATTGATTACGCAATTTGTCGATAGTCGTAACCAGGGCCGGCCATAATAGACATTCTTTGATGAGCAAACAGAGGGGGGGCCCCCCAGCGATTTATTCCATCGGAAAAATCAGTCGCGCTTTTGCGACTGTTGGCAGTTGGTGAGGCTGAGAAAATTCATCTTGTCAGAAGGCATCCCTGATCCAAATGTTTAAATTAAACTTGAACGGAATAAAATAACTCGCGTGCAATCGCGACGAATGCGAAGTCTTCGCGACGACAGAATCCACTGACAATTTTTGCATCTCTTTATTTTTTAAATCATGCCTGTACACTCCAGAATATAATCGCCAATAATTATCCACTGCTTCAAATTGTATTTCAATTTTCGGGGAATTAAATAGATTGAAAAAAAACGATTCGAAAGGGTAGAAAGTGAGTAGCGACGATCGGGTTATCCAATGATTTTTATTTTCTTTTGGGTCTTAAAAAATGATTTAAATGTTATTTACGTAGACGAGATTTTCAGTTTTTTAAAATTAATTACTAGTGGATTTTTGTTTCGCTGAAATGGAGCTCAGCCGCCCAAAACCTCCCCCAGCATTCAAGGTTCCCCAGCCCCCCCCCCCCCCCCTCCCGCCCACCAAATAATTAATTACCCAGCGTGAACTAGTGCAAGTGAGTCACACGACACGCGTGCAGGCTGAATCGTCGAAGTTTTCCGGGTCGTCCACGATGTCGGCCGTTCGCGAGTGAAAAACAAGGACACATTCTCGTCCGCCTCTCGTCGGAACGTAATCGTTAGTCGGGCCAAGCATAGATGGGTCTGTTACGCAATCCTCGTTAGGCCATCCCAGAGTATTTTCGTCATTGAAAAACCGGTGCCACCGTTCACAACATTTTCCCTCCCCCAATGACCCCCAATCCTTCCGCCCTCTCGCGTCCCAAAAAAAAAAACAAGGGGGAAAAAAATCGCATCAGGAAAATCAAAATTCATGCACCTACTGAGATTTTCCAACCGTCCATTCGAACGATCGTTGTCATCGTCCGCGATAGCCGAGGAATTGACGTGCGCCGGGGCAAGGACGCGATAAAACTCGCCAATCATCATTATAAAACATCATAAGCCATCAATCCTCCCTCTCCCCCGTAATGAAAAAAAAAATCGAAATCCGCAGTTAATTAACATCCCCTGAAATTTTCGCTAGGGCTTTTAGAAATTTTTATTGCCCCCCAATATCCCCGGAAATTGCGAAAAAATCAGAATTTCCGTCAGTTAAATATTTCCCTGAAAAATCTCGCAAATAAATCCTCGAAGTGGTCGCTGTAAATTCCTCAGCTCTTCAATAAACAATTTTAAATACTAACAAATGACACTAAAATACCCAAACACTTGACATTCACCGATCGTTCAGGCGAAATTCCAAAAATTCATCTCCCCATGTTCGCCAATGCTCTTCACTTAACCAAACCAATTGCCGAGGCAAAAAATCGATTTTCGCCAATTGGATATTCTCCACCGAATCCTTTAAACCCCCTCTCAATTAATATCATCAATTAGTTTGTCTAAAACCCATTCAATGCCCATCCCGAAATTTTTCAGCCGCTGTAGCAAAAATTAATCCCATCAAAAATCCCCAATGAAAACATCAAGTCAGACGAAAAATGGTTACGATTGCATCTCCCTTGATTTCCTTTTGGCACGCCATCGCAATTTCGTCCTCGACACGTGGATCCCACCGCCAATTATACACTAATGCCATTATATATAGAAAATGTAAACCCCCCAGTGCCTCAGTCGTGTCTAATCCACGCGGCGAGTGCAACCATAAAAAAAAAACGAAAAAAAAAACCCCGCGGGCCCGCGACTTCCAAAAAATTCGGCAGCCGTTGGAAGCGCGTCCGTAGAATCCTCAACAAAAATACTCGAAAAAGAAGGGAATAAAAAAAAAACGCCCTCCGTCAAACGAAGACAAACCACCGGAATTATACTTGGCATAAGTCACTCGACTCTCGGTCTCTCCGTCCGAACGATTGTGTAATAATCTCCTTGTTCTTCTTCTTCAACTCTGTCTCTCGCACGAATCGTCACAGCGTAACAAGCAGTGCGTCGCGTTGCACTTCCCCACGAGTCCTCCACTTTTCTTTTTTTTTATTCCAACACATATAGAGTGGTTTAGCACCCACCAACAGAGAGACTGGTCGTACGCTTCCCCGGGAGCGTAACAACTCTCGGTTTTAACTCATTCCTAGCTATTGCTAGAACAACTAGTATTCACCCAGCCGTCGTGTTGCCGGGACGTCTCGCGGCCCCCGTGCAAGTAAACCCAGCGAGCAATACCTAAAAAAAAAAAGGAAACAACAATTAAACCGGCAGAAGACAGTCGACGAAATATCCGAGGATTACAAATTGACGAGAAATCGACGACAATAAGTGAGAAACAAGTGATAAATTCCGAGAGGGGGGGGGGGGGGGGGGGGGGGGGGGGGGGGGGGGGGGGAGGACGGCCGGTTAACGATTTTAAAAAGCGTGAATATTTATTTGGACAAATTAAATACGAGTAATCGGCCATTTTAGCATTCACAGGCACCCGAGTAATCGAGGTTGTAGACGCATCGAGAGGGGATAGTGCATATAAATGACGCGGGACGCGGGGGGACGGCTGTTTAAGGAGGGAGGAGGCATTAGGAGGGAACACGAGAGAGACTGCAATACGCGGCTATTATTAGTGCATCGAGGATGTGTCTCGTTCTCTTTTTACCGAGCCCTGGGCGCAACCGAGTCGCGGTCAACGATTATTGGGTGGGAATAGTTGGTATTTTATTCAGTGCTCACCGATCGTCCAGGGTTCCATTTTCATTTTGTCGAGGGCTCCATTAAAATCGATTATACGCAATTACCCCTAATCACGGACAACGTCAATTTTTCGGTATACAATCGGCATGGCTGATGCGGAATTTAACGTTTATTAGTTTCACAATTCCCGGAGATTATTCCAATAATAACAATAAATGCCAGACGCTGTTGTCAGCCGGCGATCAGCTGACTGCGCGTGTTTAGTCGTCTCAATGAAAACAGCTGATCACGTTTCTTTGACAATGTACAGGCCAGTGATAAACGGGGGAAAGTTAATGGGGAGTGAATTTATTCGGGACTTGTAAGGATAAAAAAAAAAACAATAATTAGATAACGCATTGTGAAGTTGATGCAATAGTTGGACAATTTTTTTTTTTCAAGTTTTCATTCAGAATGAATTGAGGACGAGGTTATACCGTGGGAGTGCACAGCCGGAAGCTTAATTACACTGTCATTTGAGAGTGAGAGAGATTGAATAAAGAAAAATATATAATAGGAAATGTTGGGGCAGTTGGGGCTCGTGCCAGATGCGCGTTTACACGGGCCCTGAATACTGTAAATGCACTATCTGGTACGACATCTCTTCTGTCATCGTCACCGTTGCTATCGCGTCTGACTTGAGACCATCAATGCTCCTCAGGAGTTCCCTGTTCCCTCCCTCGTCCCGCCCCCCCTCTGACCGCCCGCCCTCTCCGCTGATTCTCAGTTGTACCTTGTGTGGGAGGAAGTGTCCTTGCCACACCTTGCCATCACTTTCCTCGCGATTATTAGTCTTTTTTTTCTCTGCTCAGTCTCCTTTCGTTATGAAATAAGCTTTCAACCTGCTCAAGGCCATTTTTTTTTTGTTGTCATCGCTCTCATTAGACGTTTGTACACAGACTGAGACCATTTTCATTGAGATTGTTGGCTTTTTATTTTGTCATAGGTTTAATCTAGGTTTAAGGAATTTATTTGTATGGCGAATTAGTTTGGAATGATTTTCACGCACGTCAAGAATAAGTTCTAGTACAGCGGGTTGAGGATGAGTCGACGGGATGAACAGCTGGGAATGCAGTGGCTGTTGCAATTGGAACGTTCTACTGAGATTATGTAATAATAATAAAGCTCATGTGATCAATCTCTATCATTTCATTTCACCCGCTTTTGTTTATGTCCATGCTTTGATTATCGATTAAGTGCTCTTTTGAGAGATATTATTCTCTTGGAAGGGGTTTTTTTTTTTTCTTAAATATTTGGAAATTGAGGACATTAGTTGATCATCTTTTGCAAAACTGAACGAAACATTTAGACGCAATTCAAAGATCTATTGCGTATTTTTTCTCCTCGCAAACCGGGGGGGGGGGGCCTCCCCCCAAATCTCAGACATTTCATAATCCCAATTCAACCTCAAGTAGTCTCATCCTTCGGAATAAGTTTCTGTAAAAAAAATCTGTACAATTAGCCTAAACCCTCGATATCCAATTCCCCCGTAAGAAAAAAAATCATAAGCTCTGACTCGAGGAGGACAAACTGACAAAAATAAACCCGAGTAGCGCTCGCCAATCAAACTGGGATTCACCGTTTGGCAGGTGAACCGGAAGCCCAGAAGCCTGACATACCTAGAAATACATGAATAAGAAGATTGCTCGGGGGATGCCAATTGGGTCCTTCAGTCTAGCAAAACATCTCCGCAACGTCTTTATTATCTCAAGATCTGGTCAATTTGAGTAACAAAAGTGATTTAAATAAATCATTAAATAAATAATAACCATAGCAATCACAGAGAGAACAACTGATGGAGACGATGTGAATGCTGGATGACAGCCGCCCGTCCTGTTGTAAATCTCGAAGAGAACAAGTGATGATTATTCGGTCCTCAATGGCGACCGGCGTGCTGGCAGTGTGGTTAGCTGGTTGTGTGATTCCCAACCAAAACACGACCGCTATCGACACTGCATTTACGACGGTCGCATTAAGCACAACCACGCTCGTGATGGTAAAATACCCATCGCATTCACCAATTGCGATAGTTTTTTTTTCCTTCCTGATTACAACGCGTAATGTGTAATCGAAGAGGAGCAAGATCTCTGCACTTTTTTTTTTTCACGGCAGATCGAGGATATTAATTCTGACATTAAGATCATGTTATTGTTGTAATGAGATGCATAGGCAGAGAGCGAAAGAGATTGATTGATTGATTGATATAGATTTATTACTGCACATTATATTGTGCAAAGCACTGTTCCAAGGAACAACATACAGCCGAAGCTATTACATAGATTGCTGTCTCTCTGCATAAATATACAAATTAGTGTGCGAGAGACAGAAAGATCAAGTACAAAAATAAGCTAAATATTACAAAATTCGGATATATCTAATAAAATAGAATATAGAATAGAGAGCCCGCAATGAAAGGAAAAGAAGGGTAACGGAAAGGAAGCAAAAAGGAAGAGAGAGAGAAGAGAATCGCCAGATCTGGCGGCAGAGCAAAAATTCGATTGTTGGAGACATTGAAGAAAATCACTGCTGACCTTGTCACGGCAGTTCAATATTCGTTGGTATGCTGACTCGATAGTTGGAGGAAGTAGGGCTGATTCCACTTGAGCAATGCAATTTTTGCTCTGCTGCCAGATTTGAGAATTTCTTGGCAGAGGCGTTTTATCCAAACGTTGATAGTCACCCCAATCCTTTAGTAAATTCGTAAGAAGACTTGGAGATTATGTGGAGAATTGTTGGCATTTGGAGATTATAATTGTTGATTGTCTTATTGCAGATCTGCATACGTGTCATTTGGTGGTCTTCTTATGAGGCTACAGGGCGACGCTAATAATCTTCATGGCTTCGAGATCGATCAGCATATGTACCTGTTAATGAAGAAGCTTGCCTTCTAGAGGTGCCATCATTGAGATTCGTCATTCAGTTTCATCGGGGCTGTCCTCTCCGGCTTGTGGACTTGAGAATGGGAATTCAGGAGACGTGTATAGGTTTTTAGATATTCTCGACGCACCGCTCGTAGCACAACAAAAAAAACTGAGGAGGCGTTTCAAGGGCGCTCTTGATGGCGCACTCTGCATTTCGAAAGAATAATGCAGTTTATGATCACACGATCGATTTGCCCTGGTTATGAGTTTGTGTATTAAAGTTTCAGGTGTCCTGGCCATTCCATAATCGTGAATTGTTTAGGGGAGCTTACCTCGTTGTCATGCCTCACTGCCGAATTGGTTATTGAACCGAATTTATGTATTTTTGAGAGAATATGGAAGTAAAGTTTGTTTTTGTACATATTATGCACTGGTTTTATTTATTGTTTATTCCTGGGGACCTGCTGGAGGTCATGAGACTGAAGAATCTCTTGTTTATAAATAAAGTTATTGATTCCACCCGAAAATTGCTTATTTTAAGTATTAAATTGAGTGCCTGAGGCTCCTGATTCATCCGAGAGTCTTCAGTTTCTTTCTTCTGTCGCTGAAGAGATCAGAAATTGTTGAGAAGTTCGATAGAAAATGCTGAATATCAATTGGCTCGTTGATAACTGGGGGAAAATGTTTAAATGTAAATATAATTATAAAGTAAGAAGAGGAATATAGAAAATCAGGCGCTCTCGCTCGGGTCAAGTGCTTTTTTTTTATGCAACTTTTTCTCGTTGATATCAATTCCATCCATTTCTAGTGATGCAGAGGAAACATTTTAGAGCTCATCTACTGCACACAAGAGAGGAGTGATCCAGTGGAGAGGGTAGTACGAGCTAATTTATGTAATTAAACTCGCGGCACTCGTGACCTTGTACGGCTCAACGACGAGCGTGGGCTGCACATTGCACATGCGCTCGTATGTTAACAGAAGCGGCGCAGAAAATACAAAACGCTTTCGATCCAAAATGGCGAATGATTGTGGCAACTCGGCGAATTCTGTTACGCAATTGTTGTAGAAAATGGCGGATGGGCTGATAACTAACTGATCCTAAATAGATTGACCCAATACCCAGTGGCATATAATTCGTTTGTCTTTTGCGATGATAGGCTTGCGCAATCATTTCTTGGAAATCATCGGCAAAGTGGCCGCCCTTCGTTTTATGTTTTTTCTTGAATTTACATTTGTCCTTGAGTGCCTCATTTTTTTTAAATAATTTTGAGGATTCTGCGGAGATTATTTTTTTGAAGAAGACGAAGCGGTCGTAGGGGCCTCTGGTTTACGAGAATTTGACATTTTTTTGAGTAGCAGATATGGAAATGTGCGCATTAAAATGAAAAAAATTTCTTGACAAATGTTTGCTCGTGGAAATTGATTTAAATAGGATGGAAGAGGGGCGGCCGCGAGGAGTAGCGGCTGACATCTAGTGGAGCCTCCGTATTCCTCCCATTCGTGAGGAAATGGTTCGGTGTTACCTGGCGCGAGCAATGAAGACTTCTAATTTATTTACTTCAGATTTTTTCTGCAATTGAAGTCGCCGGAATTCAAACCACCCGCGGCGAGGGGGCAGTAGAAAAATCCAATAGTGGACAGACACTTTTTGAATACTTCCCTTCCACATTCTGTACAAATTGTCAATAATTAACCATTAATAATTAATAATAACAATAATAATCGATAGATAATCATGGAAAAAGAATAATTCATTATTTTTGTTTATTTATAATTCAATTCCAATCAAATTGCGTGAAAAAAAATGGTAAAAAATTGGGGATCATCAGTTTCATTCTAATTACACTTTATACAAAATTATTTCCCTCAAGAAATCATTCTCACGGGCCAGGAAAAAAAGGCCGACGTTCGGAAGTCTCAATTACGCCCCTATTAAACTAAAAAAAATTGTTTGTGCCTGTTAATTTTCTTTTAATATCCGCAGTCGTATTCATTCATGATAAAAAATCATAAAAATGCATTCATTGACACATTCTCGAACTAGGACATCCGCAAGTGTCCCCATGATTGTCCGCCCCCCACAAGGCCCCCGAAACCCTCTCGACCCGAATATAAAAAACTAACGGTTGCCAACAATTGCCTGCAATTTTCATCGACAAATATTGAATAATTACCTCAAAGTAATTCCACCACTCATGTCCGTTTGAAATATCTAATCCATGATTCCGTCCCCCTCAGATCGGCTAATTTCCCATACTCCCACGAGTGTAAAAAAATAAATAAATAAATAAAAAAGAGGCATTGAGATCAAGCGCTGATGGTGGGCATCGACCGTTGGGGCTTTTCGTGCACAGTAGAGTCCAATAATGATAGCCTGCGGAAATTGAAAACAAAAGAATCGACATCCGGCGAGTCTACAAGGCCAGAAAAATTCATCTCACCCCACCACTCGATGAAAATTTATTTTAACGCCGGTTTACCTCCATTGGTACACTGTCTTCCCCCCCCCCCCCGGGTATGCCCACTTCTCGCGGTGGGACCTATCATTACGTTCACACCGATTTCCATCCTCAGTTTGATTACAGGTGTTACTCGTGTCACTCCCACGGCTCAACGGGTCTCCCTTTTTTGTCCAGTGGAAAATCAGACCCACATTATTCTATTTTGCCGGACAGCCGGAGATTAAGGAACCTCGCAAAAGGTAAATCACGGAATTAATCTAGAATTTATGGGCGATATTTGTAAGGGGGTTTTTGGTTTTATGAATTCACTTTTTGGGGATTTCTTGGGCTTTGGGGGACAGTTGATAAAGGGGGGGTTTTGGCCGTATTTTTAAAGGAATTTATTGCCCGAAATTTTGAGTTATGGAGTTTTGGGGACTGACAGAAAATAACTTTGGAAAGTTTGGGAAGGATTTTTTTTTTTAGATTAATTTTTGCGAAATTTTTGGACCTTTTGGCAATGAAATGTCATTTTAATACTGGGGGAGCTAATAGTGAGGAAAAGTTTTTCTCGAGCCAGGTAAATTTATTTGGGACTTTACTGGTGGTAAGGGATTTTCAATGCGACAAGTACGTTTAATTGGCAGTTGGCTGAAGAAATTATTTTTGTCAGCGATGGGGACTGTTGTTTTAATGTCCTCGTGACAATAGAAATAATAAAATATTTTGGGAATATATATATATTCGGGGAATTTTTAGAAATTAGTTGATCTTGAATTGATTTTATACTCGTAGAATTGAAAATTAGAATGGCGTTATTTCTTAGTTTTTTTAAATTCTAAAGTGTCTTTTGGAATTTTTCTCGCCCCTCGTACAAGCTATTATGGACGTCCCCAATAAATTTCGAATCGATATCATCATTTTTTGTCGCAGCTTCACTCGCTCGTTACCTTCCCCATCGAACCCATGGATGGAACCCCATCACCCTCGAGGCACTGGGAGTCACCTTGAACGACAAAGACGTGAGTGTTTTTTTTCCTCCCTGAAATTAGCACTCAAAAATTTTTAACAAATTACTCAAAACCTTTTTCTGAGGAAAATCCAGTCAATTTCTAAAACGAGTTAAGCCCATTTCTCTCCCCCTCCCCACCGCTCCCTAAAACGATAAACTAATTTTATTATTCTACAATTTATTTTATTGCTATATTTTCAGCAGTAATTTCCCGACTCGGGTTTCTTCCAATTTTTTTTCATTACTTTCAAAATTATCTATCAATTTTCCCTCAAATCCCGAATTTTTAAATCACCATTTTCACTCTTACAATAAAAAGCAAAAAATGTGCAAATTGTTATGCTCAATTTGGCATTCTTTAAAATCCCTGGCGGTCGGTCTCTCGCCTTCGGAAAATGCGTGAAGAGTCCCGAGAAAGAGGGGCGACAATTTCCAGTGCGAAAATAAAAAAATCGCATGAGAATTGACAGTGAAAAGTACACATGAGGGGTTTGCCGGACGTACATTGTATTGCACAAACGGTGGTCGGAACTTGGAGTCCAAATGAAATTCCAAATGGGCGCTCACCCTGAACATTTTCACACAGAGCCACATTTGTACACATGTCTCTTGTGCGCTCGTCATCGTCATGTGAAATGCCGGGCAATAATGTAGTCAGTGGTACTGGCAAGGGGCAGCTGAGCACACTCCCGTGCGCAATCACTAGAGCGTAGTTCCAACTTCCAGTGGTGGCATTATGGACTAGTCGCTGGACTAGCTCTTATCACATCTCGTACTATTAATTTCAACAAAGAAGGCTATGCACTCGACGATATGACGGATTCCCCCGGCTCAATTTATGGCTATCGCCATTTACAAAATGAGTAATCCAAATCTCTGCAAATAATATTTTATGCCATAGGTGTCCGTAATCACGCGATTCTAAATCGCGGATTACGGGCACAACGCCATAAAATATCATATGGAACTTGGCTCGTGGGATTATAACCTCCCACGAGCCGAAAAAACACCATTACGCACATGTTGCATAATATACTATTTTCGACACATTGAGATGAGATAGTATATTTCGTTACAAGTGAAAAAAAATTGGTTTTGGCGTGTCGGAGGTTTATATCACGAGCCGAAGGCGAGTGATATAATCCCACGAGTCAAAAACCACTTTTTTCACGTGTTACGAACAATATTTTTCATCTCAATG
>JAPYZM010005727.1:0-14442 GCA_030522845.1 Psyttalia concolor | reverse complement strand
CTTCGGCTCGTGATATAAACCTCCCACTCGCCAAAAACCATTTTTTTTCACTTGTTACGAAATATACTATTTCATCTCAATGTGTCGAAAAAGTACTTTCCAGTCACTCGACGCGAAGCGGAGAGTGACTGAAAAGTTACTTTTCCGACACAGCATGATGAAATATGCATTTCGGCGCACATCGTTCATATGCTAGCTCAATTTTAAAACCCAGAACGAATTGCCAGCATTGTGTAAAGTTTACTTTTCCATGGCAATTTTTCTTCACCTTCACTTTCAATGACGTTTGAACAGCGCGCAAAACACGACAAAGATGAAAAAACAAGATAAAAATCGATGACGGAATATTGGAGCGTGGCTTAGACCACCGGCGCGCTACTTGAAACGGCTGTATCTCCCAAACTATTAGTCCTATCAACTTGAAATTTTCGGACAATATTCGAGAGATGCTGTAGATTTCAATAAGCCCTTAATATTCCGTTCCGGACATCAAGTTTTGTCTTGAACAAAAGGATTCGAAAAGAATGAATTTATCCTTGCAACGAATCATAGACCACATATATTTCCCCGGGAAGCACTAGGCGGAAATATCCTCCAAATTTGAAAAATCTAGGATTTTAACAAGCTAGGATCAGTCAGTTTCAGCCCCCCGAAAAATGACCAATAGATAGTGTACTAATGATCGTCTAGTTATTCTACATCTACATGTTTGATGCGAAGGTACCATATATGAAATGCTTTAAACTGTATCTAACTGTTCTCGTTCAAATAATTAAACGTTGTTAATCCAGTGAATTCAACTCTGATGACTAACCATTCATTCAAAGAGTTCATTTACAAAATCAATAGCCACACATCCAACATGCAATACTCTGAATGATTGAAATTATCTCTGATTCATTGCTTATGAATTGTTTGCTTTTTCCAATCTCCATCAGAATATATAAATTCTGTGCATGACACTGCGACATCAGCTATACAAAACAGTCCACCGAGCTCTGCTCTATTGATACTGGATGATCAGAGATTGGCGTCGGTCGATTCGCAATTACTGGTGGATAATTACCGTGTTGGTCTGCATGGAAGTCCATTCACGGTTGGGAATCCGGACAGAGATCGAGCGGGAGGAGGTGAATGAGGAGGGGAGTACTATCCAATCCCCCCCCCCCCCCTCCTCCCATCCTTCGCCTGCTCATGTACTGACTGAAGGGTCTGTGCCACTGGCAATAGACTATACCCTACTCTCTAGATTATGCCAGATTAGCGTTTACAGGTATCGCACTTCCTCCACCTATCACTGCTGTACTATTCATCCGTTAATACTTTCATGTGCAATTTCATTTTTCTAGTGGCTTCAGAACTATTTCAAATATTGATTCCGTGAATACGATCTTCTCATATTACATGAATGGATTGCTGATAATATTTTCGTGTGGAACTAATGATTTTTAGGGGATGAAATGAAATGTAAAGGTTGATATTTGGAGACAATTTTCTCAATTCCAATAGTTGATAACTAGATTCATACTATGATTCAGCGAAAAATGTTATTATGGATGATAAGACAAGGTTAAGACAAAAATAAGACAAAATTGGGAAAAATATTTAGAAAGCCTATAAGTAAGGGAATAGTAATATCTGAGAAAATACTTTATGCGCTATCGAGGATTCTAATATTATTAAGCAAAGAACCATCAGTCCGATTCCTCTGATCTACTACTAGACATCACGACGATGTTAGCAGTGCATGTGCATACTCCTGGAACTTCCTACATAGGTAATTATGTGGGTAAAGGGTGGGTTTGTCTGATGTACAAGCACCAAGCCTCCGGGGCTAGTTTTGGTCTCTGCGTGTTCCATATAACACGTGTAAACCACACACATACATCCCACTCCAATGAGGTCCAAGCACGCGTGGATCCTATTGGTGGTACTCTGACGATCCGATAATCGCTCGTCCAAGTAATGCAGGGCGCCGCGCTTGTCGCGTAAATAATCCTGGGATTATCTACCTAATCAGCTACATAATGAGACCCTGTCTTCAGATGTGCCATTAGGACATCGATACACCTGTCTCTGGGTATGTAATGTTTGTAATATGAAAAATTAAGTTTCTCTGGTTGGGAGAAAAGAGCATTTAAATAGCCTTAAAACTTTCTCTGGTGATCCTTCAGGATGGATATTTCTAGTTAGAATTGACGTAACACGCCGGACTATTTTATCCATTATCATCTATTGAGAATAAAAAACACTCAGTTTTTTATGTAAACATAGTATAGGTATATAGTCATTTTCTGCAAACAGTTGGCGTGAATTTTTGTCTAGTACCGTGATCAGATATGCCACCGAAAGCGTCAAACCGTTTAACAACATTTTTGACTCACTTTGACTTAAACAGTAATTTTCTATGTCTTAGACTATAAACATGAAAAGTATGTATCGAGAGCGTTCAAGTCTGACGTTGAAATTGTTTATACTACTCGAAGGACCAGGAGTTTGTAACATAAAATGTATGTGTCAGGTCTAAGTGAAAAAGATTGGATTTTTCCGCGAAGGGGTCAATTTTATATAATACTCATGTGTCTTTGGTGTTATTGCTAACTGTGGACAATTTCGTTCCGGCTTCGCCTCCAGGGTTTAGTATCCGGGAGTAACACGTTGCCACAGGTACCCAGCAAAGTTGGACCATGAGACTCCGCCTCCTGGTAGCAACCCCTCTGTGTCTCGCCCGACAGTGGCAACCCTCTAACGAACCGCATTTACATCTGAAAGGTGCGCCAATTACCTCGGGGTACATTTTACCTCGATGTTGCACAAGTTCTACATACGGGTTTTAGGGGGTGGTGAACGAGTGGGACATAGGATGGGGATATCCTGGTGCCCATTTTCATTGCCATATGTATGAAATAATTTTTGTTCTATTTATGTTTTCTTCGTGGTACTTTTCTGTAGTTGAACATTTTTAGTTTTTGTCTCCCCACACACTTCATTTTTTTTCATCTACTGCATCACTGTTGGTCGCCTTCGGTTCTGTTTATTTTATCCTTTTGGGAAGGCGAACACAAAGGGTTGGCATCATTCTTACGCTTCAATGAATCCTTTCTTGTACAACTTTTTATTTCATTTGGAGTTTTCTTCGTTTTGTTCGCATTTTTTGAACCGTCTAATTAATTTTTATTTCGCTGAAAATTCCTGAGTAGTCAGGCGAAATGTACCTACCGTCGAATGTTATCAATGATTTTGCAATTTTTTTACTGTTGATGCTTTTGATGATCTCCATTATTTTAATTGCTTAATGCAAATCCACATGTACTGTGAAAGATCGTCGATGTGATGAGGTAATTGCGGTTAATCATTATCGGATGTTGATTGGAAAATATAAATATGAGGACGAAATTCTAAGCGTTACCCTCAAGCAAGGGAGGTCATTCACGTAGGACTCAGAAATGCAGTGGTTCAAGGGTTTCTCGTTGGGAAGTTTCGAAAGCTCAATGTCGACCTCGTTCAACCATTGCTGGGAGGCTCTCTTCTTCGCCCTTCGCCATGAACTTTTGTAGGAGTACAAGTGTGGTAGGTTTTCTATTGAGCAAAACGGATTGGGTCGAGATCCATTCTCACTCCTCAATTCTTATTCTCCGCATTTTCGTCTTAAAATTTTTTTTCTCATCCCCATTGGAGAATACCGAAACCGATGCTGCCCTTCCCATAGCCGGGGCTTATCAGGTGCTGCTAGCTATCAGCGAGTCACATAATTGAATATTTAAGATTTTGATTAGTAGTTCAATAATTTTTATGATTTATACATGTTAATTGATGTACGGTGTCCAGAATTATCAGAATGGTAATTTCCTCATTTCATTCCATTATGATTACTGAACATAATGGATGGATGTTAGCACATCAGTAGGAGCCACGCAATCGTATTGTTGGCCATTTCAAAATGTGAGTCGAGCAATTTAGGTATTTTTGTTGGGGTGTGAGAGCAAGCCTGCGGGAAGCGCTTTGAACTTTCATGTGTCGGGAATTTCCGCGCGTTAGCTATGACTCTGACCAGCAGAAGAGAGGCAACCAGGCGAGTGGAAAATATGTCGGTCCTCAACTGTATGCATTTGTGTATTTTAAAGACCCTGAGGAAAAATTAATGATTTTTTTGTCAGCCGACAAAAGCAAGGAATTTCTGTTCCAACGTTTTTTAAAAAATTGTAGGTTAAGTTAGAGTATGAATTTTTTTTACAATTAGTTAAAAAAAAAATTCTTTGTAGTTATTTCTGTGATTATTTTTTATCGAAGGAGGTTTCAAAAACATCAGAATTGCGAAAAAATTTGTTTGAAAGCAGAAAAAATGAAGTAATAATTGAAAATAAAAATTTCGTAAAGAAAAGTATAAATCAATACTTCGAAGTTGATTTCCAGCATCCTTTCTTAACATCTCAATTAGAGTCCTCCATTGGCCTTGATACTAAATTATGAATAGATATCTTTCTCAAGATGACCTTCAATTAATCTACATGTGTTTTCTGGAGATAATATTCCCCCACCCCCCCCCTCTTCCGCCGTTTTCGCTCATTTGATGTATTTCATTAAGGGACGAGGGTTAAGTAGCGCTTGATGCGTCTGGCAGCCTATTAAGCTCGATTCGTTGCCCTCGCACTTAGCGAGGAAACGTTTGCGTGGTTTTCGGTTGGCGTCATTAACCAGTTTACGTCGTTATATTGCCTCGCCTTGGAAACCTTGCCACTGATATTTTGTACTCAGGGTTCTTGGGCGTCTCGTTCAAAGTGTTTTAATTAATCCACATTGAGTTAACTTTAGCGTATAATTTGGATATTTTTGTAATCAGAACAACACTTCAAAGCTGCAGAAACAAAATTAATTTTCGGCTGAATTTATTAATTTCTAGACAATTTTACTAAAAATATGCAAATATTTCGATGTTTTTAATTTTATTATATGTATTACACTTTTGTAATTCTTCACTTACAGGCTGGATAGCTCCGTACTTTGCTTGAACCTCACAATTGAACAGGTGGAAGCATTTTGCTTTTTCAACCAATGATTATTTTATTATTTAGGGAAAATGTTTCGAAAAACGATAGAGAGTCCGCTTTGTGTTACTTCTTCGCTTTTTCATTATCATACCTAATTCAATGAGTGAAAATAAATGACACTGAAATTAATTCAAAAGAAAACTTTCTATAAGGCCTGAGGATAAAGACATTTACGTTGAATGGGCTGGATGAATTCGGCGACTGCTGTTGGGGCCTCTGGAATTCCTATAAAATGATTCTAATATCCGCCTCGACTAGTAGAAACAACCTTGTTATAGCTCTAACGATAACAGCATACTATATTAGAAGACGGGCCTATATTGGCAGTACGTGTGTGGGGCTCCTCATTCTGAGCCTTGGGAAATATCCGAGTCTTTCAGTAGTACCACGGTCTTCAAAGTTTACAACTGCGACGGCCGGACCGCCCGGAAGGCTATACTAGAGAAACTGGTGACCATTATCTGGTTATAACGCTTTGGGTGCACTTTATTCGTTATTAGTCCTACCCCCTCTACGAGCGAGTAATATACACCGATTTTCAGTGGTGGTAAAGTAGTTTTTGGACATTCCAGAAAATGCTTATCTCCCATTTCGAAATTCCCTAATCTTCTTCAGTTATTATGGTACTGATATTCTTGCTTCATTTTGATAGCAATTGGGAATCCTGTATGAAACAAATGTTTCGAATGTTTTGAATTATCATTCAAATTGTCTGCGTTGATATCGAATGTACTCCCCCCACATCTTCAGCTTTTATTGAGTTGAAAGATTTCCAAGAATCTTTATTTGGAAAAAAGGCGAGTCACTTGTAAAATTATATTTATCGCCTAATTTTCTCATCTGATTTCCAATATGAAATGTGATTTTAACCTGATATAAGAAATACAATCGAGTATTGTATAATTGGATAATAATATAAGTGATAAATGTAATTGATTGATGCGTACTGCCGCTACAATAAACTTTCCAGCCTACACGGAGAGAAAAATTCAATAAAAATTACGTGTCAATTCCGTAATCTGCCAGCCAAAACAATATTCCCGAAAAATTACGGAACAGTCCCGTACTTTTTTACGGGACAAGTCCAGAAAATAGTACGAAAATTTCTATAAAAAAGTACGTCATTGTTCCGTAATTTTTATGGAATATAGTTTTGACTCGCAGATTACGGAACTGACACGTCATTTTTATTGAATTTTTCTCTCCTTGTAGGAATATCGTTTCCGGGGTACACACATTGTCCACTTCCTGCAATCCCCTTGCCCATCTGCCTTCATTTACACTGAATTCAACTTGAAAAAATACCCCTATAATTCAAATACATCCTTGAATAAAATTCATTCAAGAACCCCAATATCTCTGAATATCAAAAGTATCAAAAACTCCCTAACAGTATAAATAAATTTAAAAAACTCTTCTCGGTTGATCCGTTGAAAACTCACTGAGATTCATCCCCCGCTCATTTGAAACTTATTTACAACCTCATAAGGACCAATTCGTACACCTTCCTTCCATTTCCCGTATTCTCGTTACGCGCACCTTCCTCCCTCATTGAATCACTTGCGCCCCCAAGATTCCCTGACGAGAGAAGGGTACTTTCGCTTTCAACACTCACTAAGGGTCTTGTACGATGGAGACCCCTCCAGCCAATCAGTCTGCTCACCCATACTCTCAGCGCCCCCTGCAGCCTCCCCCCCCCGCCCCCTTTGCTGAGTATAATACTACAAGTAATTACTCTGGTATAGGTGGTACCAGTTACCTACACATTGATACTAGTGGTAAAGTCCAACAATGATATCTGTCGAAACCAACCAAGGCGCTACGTAAACCCTGTGGATATTTAAAATTAGTATCAACTTTGAAAAAGCAAGGCACAGGGCAAGGAGAAAGTTCCAAGTGGAAGCGAGAGCTGAAGCTACGCAAGATGGTATATATTGCTAGCTCCTGATCGTTCCCTTCCAACCGTATAAAACTTTTCACCATTATTGCTTTCTATTCGATTTTATTCACCCTTTTTCCTCGTCATTCTTACTCGAGCAAGTCCAATATACTTCGTTCAAAAGAAAAGAATAAAGGAGAAAAAGCCACCCTGGGAATTAAAAATTTAAAGATTATTTTGAATTTCAATGGGTGTGCAGGAATAAATTAAATATATTCTCGAGTACCGTCAGTCAACCCTCAAGGATTAATTCTCGATCCCCTTGAAAGCTGTCACCACCTCTTTAAATTAAAATCAACTCAATCGTTCCATCGATAGGATGGAGATGATTCAGTGAGACGTAAATCCGGTTGGGGTTTTGGACTTTCCAAATGCAAGACCGGAAGAGGTTTCCTGACCCCGTCTAGTAGATTCCTCAAGAGATTTTCCACGAGGTTCTGCAAATGGGGGTGAAAATGTGAGTCGAGGAAGGGAAGGGGGGGGGGGCGACATTAACTCCATCGGGAAAAGCTTGGCGTTGGAGCGTTGAACAGCAATGCTCTATAAGAAAGGAAACTGATGGGTACCCGAAGGACATTCAAAGGGTTGAGGTAGGTAATACAAGACTCTGTCCAACGTCATTTCAAACCAATTTAGAGTGAGTGTGAGAGTATGATGCAGAAGCCAAAGCGATAATTGGTTCGTCTACTCAGTACCAGCCACTACGATGAATGTATTCGTTGAGATTACGCGAAATGGTTGTAAATGCTCTCTCTCTCTCTCTCCCCCTCTCTCTCACACCCTGTCTCCATCTCTCTCTCTCTCGCTCTCTCTCTCTCTCTCTCTCTCTCTCTCTCTCTCTCTCTCTCTCTCTCTCTCTCTCTCTCTCTTTCCCTCTCTTTCTCTGTCTTTCTCTTTTGGACGCCTGGCCAACACTAGTAGAGGCCACTATCTCGCAACTGCAGTTACAACTACACAAAGGTTAATGCATGCCATTGTTGCTGCCAGTCCGGCAGAACTACTGCGCTTTGGTTCGGTAGACGCGCCAAGGGTATTCACACGAGTGACGGCAGGGGTACACTCGTTATATTCGTACTGTTAGTAGAATTCAAACCCTACTGAAGGGGTAATGGTGGGCAGAACTGTATATTTCAGTTGAAGAGAGAAAAATTTCATGAAAATCTCTGTTCGTTGCTCCCACGAGCCATTTCCAGCATTTCCGATTTTTTTCCTCTGGTAATATTTTCTGCAGTCTTTTTCTATGTATTTTCATTTTGAAATAATGAAACTCGATGAATGAATAGGTACAATGGCAAATGTTGAATTTTTCAAGGAGTGCTTCAATGGGGGGATGGAAGAGGTGATCAGACAGTGAAATCTGCGGGTCCTTAAAATCCAGTGAATTAAAGATTACGAATCTACAATCTATGTTCAATGAACTGTATTGAAACATCAAACGACGAGCAAATACGGGCCCTCAGGTTTTATATTCAGAGGGGGAAAAAAATTCCATCTTCGGTAGCTTTTTTATGGAACAGAAATCTCGTAATGGCCATGAAGAGCACTTGTTCGTCCATTCAGAAATGGCCAGAATACACACACATTTGAGGTGAGCTGAAGTAACGTGACCCCTGGACCATAATGAAAAGGGAAAGTCTCAAGCGAAACCCTCGCCAGAAGCGAAAAGAATGTAACACCCAGCCGTTTGTCAGGATTGTGGATTAAGTCACGTTGTGGAAGCTGTCAGGACGAAGAAATATCATGCACAATTGAGACACGAGATATATTGTCTTCACCGCACAATTCTTCTTCAAATATTAGACCTCAACTAAGCAATTCTTCTTCAAATGCAGATTCATTTTTTCGTCGAAGACATTAAAGAGATAGAGCTTTTGAAATGAATCGATTCATTTCGCGGTTGGGGAGCACAGCAAACCCAGTCTGTGAATTCTTCAATCTTCCGATCTAATCTCAGTGTGCAGAAGAGGTCGCCTCATTCAAGCGTATTCTCGCACGATAGACGTATCCAAGTAAATAAAGTGTTCAGTTGAGATCTCATATAAGGAACGAAGAGTTCGAATAAAGTAGGCTGTATAAATCACATAGTCGGGGTAAGACAAACTTTCACCTAGATTGGCTGCACCCGAGAAATCCCCATTCCTTTCATTTTACTTATTTTCCTACCTCCCCTACTCCTCTGCCCTTCTTCTACTGCTTCTCTCTATGGCTTAGTCTTTTTCTTGGGCTCTCACCATTTTCGCAGTTCGCGTTTTTGCAGTTGAATGGTCATGATAACGGTGCGGTTCCAAAGAAAACTGATATTGGCTGCAATATCCAGTTGTTTGCATTGATTCGCTACGTCTCAGCTTGGAAATCTCTTTTACTTCCAATCGTTCATCCTTCCTGGATAAAAAAAAAAAGAGAAATATATCATCAAACTTTGTCTGACAAACTGAGAAGGAAAAAAACTAAACTCATGTTATTTCAGAAAGTATTCAAGGAGTGTGATTGAAGACGATACTAGCAGCAGAATGGAATTCATTTTGAGAGAAATGACTTGCCCCAGTAAGTGCGGAAGAGTGAAATGCAGCCCTTGGTGGAATAGGACAGGGGTTACGTTCCCCGATAATTCGAGTGATCCATCACTTGGCTTGACGTCACCATTGCGACGATCCTCTTCGCTGAGGCAAACTACCCTTATGATGATATATCTATCGGCACCTGTTAGATGACAGCCTGCAACATCCAATGTTCCACTCTCCCGGGTCTCCCCTTGCAGACAGTGCGTGCCAGTCCTGAGCGCTTCTCTCCCCTTCGTATGAATTATACAGCATTGTGCCAGGATCATGTGATACCGTGAGAAACCACTTTATGATTTGCAGATCAGAGGTTTATTGTCTATTTGGATGCGAATCGTGGTTTGTGAAATTTCTTCGAAACGATACGATTAAAATCAATTAAGGCTTCAGATTCATGATTCAAAATACGCACTAATGAAATAGGGCTTGACATTTACTTATAGCCTAGAACTAAAGAATATCATCATATGATTGAGGAAATATAATAATGAGGAATTATTTGACATATGAAAATATAATTAAGTTGTGAACCTGTGAAGATATTGAGATAAAGAAATTAGCAAGATTACCGTAGCTCATAAACTATTTTGCAAAATCGCCTGAAATTTCATTCATAGGTACGCTGAATCTATACCAATTATTAAACCACTTCAATATTTCCATCTCTAATTTGACTTGACTTTTCTATAAAGAATCGCCTAAAATTTTTAATAAATCTGCAGACCTCGCAGATATCGTATTACAAAAGCAACTCAGAAAAAAACGCATTTTCAATTTTAATAGCCTTTTTACAACCTTACGAGTGCTGTAAGTGAATCTGTCACTTTCCTAGACAATTACAGATCATTAACCACACTTTTCGTGGATCTCCCACTGCTTATTCATGAAGATATTCATGGGGATGTTCTTGTATGTTACTTTGTCGGTGGGTGTGATTCATCCTGCCGTCATTTACGTTTGTAAGCCAAAGCTCCGTTTGTTGATCCCCTTTAACTGAATATTTATGTGTGAAATTTCGAGCATGGCCCCCCCCCCCTACATCCTTCTCTTTATTCATCATCATCCCTTCTCGTAATGTATTTCCTTCAGCTAAAAATCACCCCCATTTGCCCAACTTTTTACACTAAATGACAAATACAGAATTGAATTGACTGAATCAATTGATGTGAGAAATTGATAAAGTATCATCGAAAGCAATATTCCCCATAGTATTTGTATCGAGGAGGCTCGCTGGAGCACTAGACCGCAAAACCCAGGGCACGTTTGAAGAGAAACGTGTGTGTCAGGGTTCAGCGAATTTTCGGCGTGGCCGTTGGTTAGCGCACAGATTCATTCTTGAATAATTAATGATGCTAGGGCCAATAGATGTTGGTAAAAGTATTCCATTATGCGATCTGTGTGTCATGCCACTCCAAAATCCTCTCTTCTACCCTACCTCGCCTCATCCCCTTCTATTCCGTTCATTGTTAATGGCAGATTCTGGTCATGGATATACTATTTTCACCTACTCGATCCGACGTTCCAATGAGCGTGATTTCCAATTTGATTCAGTGAAATGGTTTCAAGGATTTTTTTTATTCGTTTCATGTTACTATCAAGTGCTACCAATATTGCAGGGAGGAATTATCAACTAGTGGACTACTTCATGCATCAGCTGTTGCAATGCAAAACTTTTCATGGAAAAGAGTGCAGAGAGACGAGATGAGTACCATAGAGATTTCATTTAAATGCAGATGACCCTCGTGTCATTTTGGTCTCTAATATCGATGGCTATCATTAGTTTCAGAAGCACCTACCCTATCTGTGGGATCTCTTACCTCCGGAAGCAATGGATCTGCGTTTACTCCGGTTCTACTACCCACTTTATACGGGAATATTGCAGACACGTTTTATAATCTATTTCACAGTGACTTATGAGAGTGAGCGGGAGTTACATTAAAGGTGTAATCGTTTGAACGTGTAAAGTATTGCTCGGGATAAGTGGATTGTAAAATGTGGGGTAGACATTTTCCGAGATAGAACGATGATTATACTAGGGAGAATTCAACAATTTCGTCACGCGATTACGGGAGAGGAGGGCCTGGTATTTATTTTGTGAGTACATGTGATAAAAGAGAGGAGGCTTGTGTAAATCGTGATGTGGCAATTTCATTCCTCTTCTCTGTTTTTCAAAGCGAGTAACTAGGTGGGCACATAGTCTCCTTGCGTCTTCTCAGAATACGCCAGTTATTTATCAGTCTCTTTCCATTTTACGAATTGATAGTACGTTTCAGAATGGACACCGGTACGATTTTTAGCATTTCACAGCGTACGCGTGTATATTTCACACGGTATACCTTTCATAAAATTTTCATGCATTTTACGGAAAAATGACTTGAACGATGGAACTCGCAATAAAATGGCAGTTTTGCGATTCACGTAGCAATCAAAATCATGGAATATTTCCCAAATTTAGGTGATCATCTTACATTTTTCATTACTAATATTTTAATGAGCTTAAAGATTCAAGATAGGATTAAAATTTCAATAATAATCTCATATAAAAATTCTAATCATTCAGAATTTTCGAATTAAATAAGAGATTTCACCTACGATTTAATATTAAATTTAAGTGAAATTCGAGGAATTTTTTGCCTAATTTTCAAGAAATTTTTAACAGGGTAGTCGAAAAGTCGTCGAGCAATTACGCAAAAAAAAAGGATTGATTAGGTTGTCCTGTTCATCATCTTCTGAGGCTACCTTATCCGCCAAATTATTTCTGAGATCCACGAACTCAATCGAAGTCAAGTTGATTGTTGAAAACAGATATCAAAGGCAGTTTGATTACGGATCGAAATCATTTATCGAGACCGGGAGTTAATTGTAGTTCTGTCGCTATACACGTCCGTCTAACTGGGGCTGTTCTTATAGATGTGGTATATTAATTTGGATATTGAATGAAATAGATTTACATAGAAAGTCGAAAATAAAACGAGGATTCAGTCTCTGACCGTCAAACAAGTCAGACGTATTTGTGTTTATTCTGCGATACGCCCGATAATTTCAATTTAATTTGTGACAAGTGTGGTGCGGTTAGTTGTAACGGGATAAATACACCACATAGAAACTGGCAGAACGCATAACGTATCCAGGTCAGAAAAGGGGAGAAGACTGCTTCTCCCCTCTTTCCCCTTAGTGGAGAAAAAAAAATTGAAGACTTCCCCTAAAGGGAAGATCAGTCCGAAATAGCAACGTTAAATGGAGAGCCAGCCGTGGCTTTCGAAGGTTACACTAACAAAAGAGAACCGTCGACGTCAGGCGGCTCATATTCTCAACGTTTGGCAAGAGATTTCCATTCTGACAATAATTGTGCAATTCTAATAGATTCAATCCAAGGTCTGCCACTTACTAAATACATGATGTGTATTGGCGAACACATCGGATGCAAAAAGGTCTTTTCTATGTATCGTCCTAAAGGAGGGCGAGTCTGCATATATGTTGATTCCTCAGATACTGTAGATAAACTGTGCTCCTCTCCGACGGAACTATCAATTGATGGAACTGGGCTGATAATAAGACCACTGACATCCAAATCCAAGCCACTCATTATTGCGCACGTTCTCTCTTCTCTGCCACACCATGTCCTCGCGGAAAAGCTGACTGAGATGGGAGTGAAGATGCTGTCTCCAATAACATACATTAGAGCAGGATCGAAAACACCGGGATATGAGCACATTAAGAGTTTCCGCAGGCAAGTCTACATTGATCCTGTAACTGACAAATAACTACCCAAGGTCATCAAAATAAACTGGAACAACTTTTATTACACTGCATTTCCATCTACCGATAGCCCTGCCTGTTTCCACTGTAAAAAAAGTTGGATACTTTCGCAATAAATGCCCATTAATTCAGCCATCAGAAGCCTTCCAGAGTACATTAAGTACGACGTCACAACGGGCCGAACCTGAGGAAGTTCTTATGGAGGAACAAAGCGACTACATAGAGCCGGTATTGCCACTCTCTAGTACGCCAAATAACCACGATTTCCCTGAACTTCTCCAAACTGGTGAGAGCAAACAGGAAATGATCACGGAATCCGAATCAGGTTACTCCAAACGCTCACCACCTCAGGGGCAATTAAAAAAACCTGAAGTAGAGAGCTCAGACGAAGACAAGGAACGGAAACGTATCAAGACCGATACAACGGCCAGCGAAGAGATAACTGTACCACCCTCTGAATTAATCGGAAAAACAGATCAAGATGGATTTAGTACCTCAAAAAATATTACAAATAAGAAAAGATCCAATTCAAATTTCAGGACTCAGAAGAGAGCACCTTTCACTGAACAGTTTATGCGATCCAAACCTTCAAGACTCCTCGCTCACCTCACAGTTTCGGCGTCTGACTGCTGCATCGACTATGAACAGTTTATTGAATTAATAAGATGTTGAGAAAGTCAAAGAAAAACGCAAGGAAATTATCTACGATCTTATCATATTCTTGAGATTTTGCAATATTTCTGTCGATGATAAGACAATAAAAATAGCAACAAAAAAATTGGCAAATAAACTGGATGATTTTATAAATTATGGCACTGACTCATCCACTAGGCAGAGCTCAACCATTTAATGTTCTGGGAATGGAAACAATACAACAAGACTTTAAAGTAGCTCATCAGCGGCCTCTGAAATAGTTGAATGTTTAAAAATTAAACAACTTCTAAAAATTATCATATTCATTTGTAAATTAGTTATACGAATTATACAAGTCATCAATATGGTAATTTTCAAATCTTCTGGTTTTAAAAAATAAAAAAATTAATAAATAGTCACTCAGTCGACTAGGTCACTAATAGTCGTGGCAACGCTGTAAATTCAAGTCGTATGCGGGAGTCGAGTGTAGTGGATGCCATAACCT